>JAASAY010000521.1:0-21783 GCA_014822085.1 Fusarium stilboides
CCTCAACCCCATCCATCCATCCATCCCCATCGTGCTTGGCGGGAACTCATGTCTTCGGTCTAATAACCGCCAGGGCCAAAAAACGAAATTGAAGTCCACCGGCAGTCTAATCCTTCTTGGTGTCTTCTTTTCTCGTCACCCCGCATTCTTGGCTCCTTGATCCTAGTCAACGAGATACTCTGGGACCGTTTTCATCGGCTCTGTATGTAATTTTTCCTTGGTCCGTTGCTGTTGGGCCCGGATGAGCTTCCCAGAGAGGAAACGGCGATCTTGTCGTCCGGGATGGACACGTGAGGGTCATGGTGTAGTAGTTGATGGGGGATGGGTGGGCGACAGGGGTGCTTGTTAGTCGTAGCTTGTCGTTACATCCATAGAGGGGCCAGCGTACGACTGCCGGGGGAGACAAAATGTTGGGAATTGTAGGGCTCTCTCATTATCAGGGATAGGGATATGGTTCCATGAAGGATGGAAAACAGGAGAGGAAAAGAAAAATAGCTGAAAGTCTGAGTCGAGTTGTGAGAAAGTGGTTGGCCAAGATGGTTAGATTACCACGCTGGTGTCACTGTGATGGGCACACCAATAATAGTACATCAAAACCACTGGTTTACCGCCCAAGCTATCGACGTCTCTTACAAAGACCTTCTGACCAACCATCTTTCATACAAGGCCTAAACATCCATCACAGTCAACATCCAGTGTTGATCAGCCAAAACTAGTCAGATCGCGGAAGAAACCCCGAAACATGCTGCAGCCTTCTCGGCTCAACCTTGCTCAGCCTTTCTTTTCTCCGCCTTCTGTCTTTTGACCGCTATGAACTTGTATCGTGAACTTTGTCCTCGACGCGAGGGGTAGCTTTCTTGGTTTTGCAGAGGGACTTTTTGTTTAGTGGGGGTTACCTTTACTGTGGAAAAACAGGTTTTGGTCGATTCGATTCGAGCTGCAATCTGGATCAAGTGCCGAATATCTGGGGAATAACCCGCAATACATTTGAGGTTATTAAAACCTCAGTTGAATTCATCAGATACAGCTTTGAGTGTTTCATGTTTTTTTAGCTAATAATTACATACCTTTAACCAAGTACTCTGTATCTTTAGCTAATATCACCCAGTTATGGCATAGGCCGCTCACAACATGAAGATCTCCCGTCTTCGATGCCTGACAACCTTCGTAAACCTATCTATTCAGCTGTGTTTACACACCTACCTCTTTCATCTGTCACTCCCACCGCATCTACACACCATCTCATCTTCTTCTAATGCAAGGCGGGCCGGCCTGACCTGCAGCTTACTTGGGCGCTATTGTCGTCATTTACTCCTCGTGCGAAGGACGGAAGCCGAGAGGAAGGTAAGGTATCAACAATTGACTTTGTAGTTTTGTGTATTAGATACTTGTCAAGCTTTATGGCTCTTTTACACTGGATCAATGATTCATTGTGTTCAATATTGAACCCAAATAGTAGTTATATAATACGATAGTAAAGCCCTCCGTATATTCATCCATTCTAATAGTCTCCCCGCTTACTGCGTACCTGATGATCGGCACGCCGAGAACCTGCAGGCGGTCACACTAGAACTAAGCCGAGGGATAAAAGAACTCAATGCACTCTTTGTTCCTGAGAAGAAGCCTGTGATTGTCATCTTGAAGCGGGGTTTGCACTATTCCGCACATCGTGATGGTGTTGGCGCAGTTCCGCTCCGGTCAGGCCGAACTAGTACTGCACATATCTTCCAGAAAGGCTGATCCTAAGATTTGACGTCTTCCTATTTTGAGAGTGCCTCCGAAGTCGCGTGCGTTAAACTCAATTTCGCATGCATATGTTGGATCTTACCAACCTCTTCGGAAGCTCGACGTCAAGCACATGCTGTCTTACACGCATCTTCCAGCTACGAGCTACGATGCTCGTGTTTAGTCCCCGAGAATTGACGGAATTCGCTGTTCAAGTGCATGATATGTCCCCTGCTTAAACTCAAAATCCAATGCACGTTCGGCGTTACACCGAGATGCCAATATGCAAGATCCTCTGGTTCTTGATAGTGTTTGTACAGATTTGTATCACACGAGGGTGGCTCAGGCTGTATCTGCACCCAAGACTCTCCTCTCTATCCTTCTCGTATCGTACACAAGTCGTCCATATTCCATTGACACGTGTCTTTCAACCTCCGCAATGCCTCAGCAATCCCGAGCTTACTGAGCAATGTTCTTTCGGCCCTTGATCTTCCTCCTGAGGATAATCTTCCTGCCGGTCCTGCTTCGCATGCGGTACAAGAATCCATGTCTGCGCTTCTGCACCAGCCTAGTGTGTCCGTTCATGGTATTTCGTGGACCGCAGCGGATCTGCATGTCGCCCATGGCAGGGTGGGCTGAGATGGCGCTCGAAGGCACGATGTCGGCTGAGGCGGCTGTGGAGGGGGTGAAGCTCGTGGGAAGAGCGGTTCTTCGGATGGCGCCGTTCATAGGAGTCAGGGAAGGTCGGAGAGGGACGAGAGTCGTGAATGTCCTGGGAATGGGGTCAGTGATGGTTTGATAGACACGTAGTCGAGCTGAGCGTACCTGGGCGATTGAGTGAGCGGCTTAGCCAGAACGGGGCGCGCGAGGCGCGTAATTGAGGAGAACATTGTGTTCATTGTGATGGAGAGCGCGCAGAGCGGAGGAGGTGACTGCGGCTGGTGATGCGTCGATTCAATGGACGGTAGGAGTTGGTGATGTTGAACTCGTTGAAATTTTGGGCTAAACTCGGAATTGACGCCGCTGCCCGCGTGTGGGGCTGCTTACCCTGTACCTTCTCCACGGGTTATCTGCGCTTCACCAAGGCAGGTACAACATTCTCCATTCATCACCCGTGAATTGTTGTTTATGACTTCACAATATTCGCACGGATCAGCCTAGAGCTCGGCGAACTCGTTATGATTGATATTGCACATCTGCCGGTTTTGGTTTGCCTCGTTTTGTATGGTACCAAAGCTAAGGAAAGGGAATCATTCAACAAACGGCCGTGGTCATTCACCACTACCTCGAGGCGTGACAACAATAAGCGGAGACCGAGGTCTGCTCAACAAGGTGTTGCATATCTAGCAGAGCCAGAGTTGGATACAGTGTGATTAAACACGATTGGTTGCTAAGACGAAATAACCGCTATTGTTGGTTGTTGGTTGACATATATCTACATTAGACCCATCAAGCGACCTCAATCCACTATGCTGCGTTATTTCTACGATCGCATTATTTCACCATCCCCAGGGCGCTTACGACAAAGACATAATATTTTTCAGCTGCGAAATATCTATCTGACTATTTGCTTTGTCTAGCAACCTTATGCCATGCGATTCAAGACAATCTTGCCAGGTAGTTTGACTTCAACCTACCAACTTTACCATGCAAGACAACTATCGACTAAGTTAGCGGTTCTTATAATTCGAAGGTAAGAGCTAATAGATTAAGCCAAAGATGTTGCTTCGGCCCTCTTTCGAGTTATCTGTTCGCCCCTTCGAGCTACGTACTCAACCCCTGCAGGTAGCTGACAAACTACTTGCAACAACCAACAGCATATGCGAGCGCCCAATGATATCAACTCTTTGTGTTTCAAAACTGCTGGTCGATTCCTACTCGGCCATAAGCTGAACTTAAACTTGAACATATCAGCTAATTTTGTTCCTATCTTTTACTCTCAGGTTGGCCGGACTAGGGCCGCATCCTCACCCACGTACACTGCCCCGGCCAAAATCTCAGCCGTTGTTGGTTAGGAAGTTATCTCTAAGAGGTCAAAGAAGTTCCGCTCTGGAGGCCAACCTGACAAGAAGTCTTGCTCTGGCAACAAAGCCGTTTTATATCAGGTTAAACCCTTGGCTCTAAGCGAAGTGTACTCGACGGTCGGCGCGTAGTTGCATGGAGAGCTGAAAGTAGGATGGCAGTACGGAACTGCATGTCTATCACAGTAATTCATACTGGAAAGAGAAGTGTTGGTTAGATTCGCCATTACAGATATGGATACCACCAAGTGGTTTAGCGAAGTATAAAGAACTGAGTCCAGCCTACCTTTGAGGGAAGACAGTCCATTCTTCATTTCCAAGTTCATCTCGAGATACCCATCTTTACCTAAAGTTTCCTTCCATTTTATTTTCCCCTTTCATCTTTACTTGTATTAAATCATCATGGCTGGCCCAGTTGATATTCCCACCGCGGTCCCACGTACTCCAACTCGAAAGCCTTTCAAGTACACTGATTACCTCTTCTCCAACAATGAGAGTCCGAGCAAGCTATTTGCAAAATCTCCTGCTGATTCGGGAATTGGAGACATCTTCGATGACCCGACTATAACACCAAGCCGATCACCTCGCCCGGAGGTTACAGTTGAGCTACCTACCCCTAGAAGCCCCAAGCACCCTCCATTTGGCAACGAATCTAGCCAAGAAATCATGCCGGAGGACCCCTTCGACAGTCAGCACAATCGGATCCTGTTCGATGCAATCGACGCTCTGCAGTCCTTTGGTGCTGGAGACTTAAGCATTCCTCAGGTGTGTATGCACGGCGCCCATTTGCCTGTCACAGTCTTGCTAACAACTGATAGCTTATCATCGTCGGAGGCCAGTCTTCTGGAAAGTCGTCTCTTCTCCAGAGCTTGACTGGCATCCCCTTTCCAGTGGACAGTGGATGCTGTACTCGCTTCCCTACACGTATCGTATCTCGGCGTACGGAACCAGACAGTGATGATTCGTTCCGCATCACCATTGACCCCGCTGAAGTCAGTGTGCCTGGCTTGGACCCAGCTTCTGACAAAATCAAGAATTACGAGTGCAGTGGCAAGATTCTCACCAAGGAAAGATTCGCCAAGGTCATAGATGAGGTATAGATCCCTCCAGTCTGAAAGCATGGAACATCAACGCTAACATTGGTAGATATCTTCCGAGTTCATGGGCCTCCGAACAGGCTTGGGTGACGACAGAAAGAACTTCGTAGCAGAAGTACTCAAGATCGAATTGTCTGGACCAAATCGTTCCTACTTTAGCATTCTTGATCTGCCAGGGACATTTCAGAATGCTTCTACCGTCAATGAGACGGACCAAGCTAAAGTTGAAAGCATGATCAAGGAATACATGAACAACGAAGACAACGTCGTTATGTAAGCTGAACTCTGATATCAATGTACTGATCGTAAAGACTAACAATTAATAGCTGCGTTATCGATGCACCTACAGACTTTGACCGACAAGAGATCTTGAGGTTGGCTAAGAAACCCATCAAACAAGATCGATTTGTCGGCGTCTTCACCAAATGTGACATGGTTCAGCACGAGCCTGAAGCCGCCAAAAGGGTACGTCTTTGCATTTCATGAATCAAACTACATTTCTAATTCACTGAATAGATTGTATCAATTGCTACTGGAAACTCTGATCACAGTCTTGGGCGCCTTCGAAACGGCTGGTTCCTCGTTCGCAACCGAGCAGACAAAGATCCAGACTCTTTCGATCTTGGCGCCGCAGAGAAGAGGCTATTCAGCAAGTCTCCCTGGAACTCTGTCTCTCACAGACGCCTGGGGTCTACTTCAGCCAAGTCTTATCTAGGAACCCTTCTGAGCTTAAAGATCCGAGATTGTTTCCCAATGCTCCGAAGCACAATCCAACACAACCTCGAGGAGCGAATTCGGGAAAAAGCTATGCTTGGAGAGCCTCGCACAAACCATGCCGAAAGACAGCAGTTCGTTGTTGGTATCGTCCGAAAGTACGAGGAGAAGGTGCAAATGGCCCTCACACGTCCTGGCTTCCTTGATCAGAGTATGGAGCTTCGCAGGGAAGTTGGCCGCTTAAACGCAGAGTTCGACAAGTTCATGAGATCCCAAGGCGGCACATGGGTGTTTGAGGACCCGGAGGTTGATCCTAGTGCCATGATCGATGAGCGAATTGCACTCGAGAATGAGGCCGCCAATGAAGAAACCCCTATGCCGCCGCCCCGTGTTCGACATGCTTCCAGGATTGATGTGGACCCTTCCCTAGACAAGGCATTCCCCGGCCTCTCGAAGGTTCAGGATACGGGAAAGCTCATGCAAGCAATCCAAGAAAAGCTTTCTTTCTACCAGACCTCCTTCCTCGATGGAGTCATTAACCCGGACATCTACCCAGATATGTACCGAGAACAGGTGAAGAAATGGGACTCTATTGCACAACATCACCTCAATAGAGTTGCAAGAGCAGTCAGTAGCTGCACAAGCTCTATTTTGGACGATGTCTGTCCAAATGAAGGCGAGACAGCAGTAATGTCTAAGGAACTCAGCTCTCTTTTAGCGTTGTCCTATTCGGAGTCGCTAACCAGAACCGAGGCGCTTTGCAAGTCGCAGTGTGAGATGGAGACAAGGTGTCAAAGATTGCAATCAACAGGACCTCGCTTTGGACGTGAGATCCATTGTTGGAGAATGCTAAGATTCTATGACGGAATGAACAGTGCCCGCACAGATGCGAGTGGTGGGCCGGCTTCTGTTCTTATGGGATACTTTGATTCTGTACATTCAAGTCTGGGCAAGAATATGGTTCTTGATGTCCACGATGTCCTCAAGGTATACTACAAGGTACGTGCCCGCTTCAACAATGCTATAGACAGTTTCTAATCGTGCTTAGCTATCATTGGATGCCTTTATCCGAACCATCAACAATACCATCATCGAATCATTCATCTCTTTCGAAAAGGGCCCGGTACTGGGACTCAACACAAACCGTATTCTTGGTCTCTCGGAAGAGGAGATAGATATTATTGGCGGAGAGAATGAGAGTACGGCTAGGAGACGACGAGAGCTGGAGCAGGATATTAAGAAGCTTCGTGGTGCGCTTGCTATTGTCGATAAGGCAACACGACAGACTGCTAGTTTGGACAGGGCTTGATAGTTATGATATCAAGGTAGTTGAGCATGGATATTGAGATTATCATAATTCGTTAACTAGAGTAAAAACACATCATCCGGTCATCTTTTATTAGCTCATTCTTAGACCTTGGCCGCATCCTCATCAGTGCTTCCACTGCGAACACTACCCTTCTCGGTAGTAGCACCAGTTCCCTTTCGTCTCCTCAAGAGGACGAATGCAGCAGCTCCCACGATAGCAACAACACCAAGAGTGACCATAGCACCGATGACACCAGCAACAGCATTTGACATGCCACCCTTACTACCAGCATTCTCGTTCTCGTTCTCACTTTCAGAGCTCTCGTCGTTGTCGTCCTTGTAGGCAGCGCAGAAGTCCTCCTCAGCCCCACACTTAGAGCACCAGTCTCCCACATCGGTGATGGCACGCTCTTCAACCTCACTGATAAACTTCGACCAGGGAAGAGAGTCCTCGTTGATTCCAAAGAGTGGGAATGACTCGATCTCACCGGCAGTGCCGTTGCGGAACATCCAGCGCACGCGGAGATCCTTCTCTGGGTTCGAGGGGAACGCATCGGTGTTGTCGTCGGTAAAGAGCTCAAAGGCCATGGTAGCCGCGTATTCGGGCAGACCGTAGAAATCATCAGACTCGTCGAGAAGACCTGAAAGACCAAAGAATGCAAGGAAAGTATCGTAACTTCCCGCGAAGAGAGAGAACTTAAGGTTACCCTTGGAGGTGACGGTCTGGTTCAGCTGGTCGAGGACGGCTCCAAGGAGAGTCTCTGCACCAATGGCACGAGCAGGGTCGGACTCGTTCCAGTTCTGGCCGAGTTCTGCAGAGTCGGCGAGGGTTCGAAGCTGAAAGAGATCATCGGTCGAGACGTTGCGTGCGGGTGAAGTGCTGTTGTGAATGCGGGCGACGTTGACAAGGTCAAAGATATTGTAGGCGTTCTTGTAAGTCATGTTCTCAGGCTTGAGGTTGTACACGCCGTCTGAAATGACGTCGTAGAACTGCTCATAAAACTCTCTCGTATCTTCGTCACGCTGAGCAAAGACATCGCTGCCCATGAAGGACTTTGAGGCCTTGACGTACTTGGGACAGGCGTCGTCACCCTTGATCCAGATGGTGTCGGGCGAGTTGTCATTGATAGTGTGAAGTCGGACATATTGGTAGCCATCAAGAGGCGCCGTGCTGTCCGAGCCGTTGTTGAGGGTCTTGGAGGCAATCTCAGGGTCGAGATCCGCGAGAGGAGGGTAGAAGCCCTGGAGGAATGCCGTGGCTGTGTTCATGAGAATGCCCTGATCAGGGGAACTGGCCCAAATCTGAGCAGGCTTGTATTCATCCTCGGAGATGCCCAGAATTTGATAATCCGAGTTGGATGAGAGGTAACGCTCGCGATAATCGGCACCGACTTGGAAGTTTTGCTCTGCACCGAGACTGGTGAGAGATTGGGCGCCGTACCATTTGGTGGTTCCTGGTTATCGTGTAAGTGAAGCTGCCCAGTTAAAAATGGGGTTGATAGTCTGACGATCACCATGGCGCGAGAAGACGACCGCACCGTGGATCACTTCAGCAGCAGCATTGCTGATGAGCAATCCTAATGGAATGCTAGAAAGAGCCTTGGAGTACATATTCACAGTAGTACTTTAATTCCAGTATGGGCTGATGTGTCTTCCGCGGGTTTACCAAAGTCGAGTAAACTTGGGCTCGATGCTTGTATTTATGCTTAATGCTTAACACGACGCTAACTTTAATCCAACTCTCGGTCTTGGCATCTGATAATTATATCACCCATTGTGCCACTAAATCGCACCTCGTCTCCAGATCAACACAATAATGTCCGCGGAGGGAAAGCGGAGACAGCACCGGTCAGCGGGGATAGCACCCGTTATCGTAGCTCTTACGTTCTCGATGCCTCCAGGAGTAACTCATTTGGGAACACCGAGGAGATTCAAGTGTGCCAAGAGGCAAAAGTGGATGGTAGGATGTGGGCTTTTGTTTGGTTAAAGACCCCGCTCATGAGGTTGAATTGGGCGATTTGCAGGTTAACGTGGTGTGAGACAAGGTTAGTAGAGGAAAGTCAATGGAATGGTTACATGACGGGGCATGTAAATAAGACCAATAGTCTGATACTATTCGGATGGAGATGCGGGGATGGATAAGCTGTGATATGATGATTGGTAACGTTTTGGTGCACTTGGTAACTCTGATGCAAAAGGCCGTTTTTATATCGACGTCGGGAATAGTGTGGAAGTGCCTCGTTTCACTTGTCATGAGGTTTGTTAAATTGTGAAATTCCTACCGGTTGTGATGTGGCTCGGGTTATATACCGGTATACTGGGCGAGAATTGTCGCTGGTATTAAGAGGATCGAGATGATGTAGTGTAGAGAGGGAATACCTAGGTGCAGGACGAGCAAAGGATGCTATACCTAGTCATGATGAATGGGAATTCATGAAATCACTTGTTGGTAGACTTGCTGAGTACCCACTTACATGTGAAGGCAATGTTTATGAACAGAAACCATATGGTCAATACAAAGAGGTCAGATCATGGTGATTGAGAAAGGGAGAGAAAGAATCCAATTACCATCAGTTCAGTTTCACAGGGTCTCGAATCAGCTTGAGAGTGGCGATTCAAGTACAAAAGTCGAAGGCATGCTTGAGGCCATCGCCTTGAGCCGATTCGAACTGGAGTGCGCAGGCCCGAGCGTATTTGCAAGGATTACTCGACCCTCTTGATATGTCTCACTGTATAATTCTCTCAGGGTGTTATGATAGGACTCTAACTTAAACGGTAAAGTCGATAATAGTAAGAGTAATGCCGAACGTTAAAAGATTGACCTATGAGTGACTCGCAGCTTACACGCAAGGCATGGTTAGGAAGCATGGTTCAATCAAAATGACCGATAGGGTGGAGGGAGGCTAGTAACAAGTGATATGCATTATGACTGGATTGGGTCGACAGTGTAACTTAAGAATCCAGTTATTGTATCTTTTCTAAACTCATAACAGACTTACTCATGGCTTTGGTATGGTGACTTGAGGCCGGAATACGATAGAATGATAAACGGCATGGTTTTAACAATTTAAAATTTGATTCTCTACTCTAGGCCAGACGCGGATTGAGGGCTGTCTAAACATGTCTATCATCCATTATCCTTATGATACCCTCATTCACCATCCAAACCCTCATATCTCACCTCTCTAAACTCCTCCTCCGCTCCCTTCCGCCAATCCCTTCTCAAAACCTCCTCCCAGCCTAATGTCATAACTACTTCACCAAAGTAATTCACCTCTCCCTTCTGCACAAAGCCTAGCTTCTCAAACAAAGCCCTACTTCCCTTGTTGCCTTCCTTGATCTTAACCATCAAGCCCTTCAGCTCTTGTGCTCCATACTCTTTCAATACCCCTTCGATGTGCTTTCGCAGATACACTAGTAGTGCGCATACTGCTGCCCGGCCGAGACCCTGGCCGCGGTGGGAGGTAGACCCGATCATGACATCGACTTCACCAGTAACCCAGCCTTGTGTGCCTGTTTCGTCTTCATCATCTGCTTCGTAAGGATAGAGAAAGAAGTTTATATCGCCGCGCATGAGATCATCTGCATCTGCGGTGCCGGCTTTGACAAGTGTTACGTCTTCTTTGACAGGTGCGCAGACGATAAAGGTGAGTTTGTCGGAAGATGTGCGCCAGGACTGCTGGTTCTCATATTCTTCCTCTAGCGACATGGGCTCTGAGGCAGTAGCCTCTTGGATATGCTATCAACCATATGAGCCTTTGATCAATGGCAGATGTCGCTGGTGGCGATGAGAGCTTACTGGATCTTGCATCCATGCGTGGTATTGTCGCACATGATGTCCCTCGTACGGAACGAGCAAGACCCCGCTTGTCGAGATAGCTACTATACGTTAGTCAAATGAAGATAAATGACACAAAGTGTAGTATTTACCTGTGTTTTGGTTTATTCTCATATTGTGATGCTGCTTGGTGGAAGTTGGGAGATTAATGCTCACCCTTAAACACCATTGGTGAAAAATTCAAAGTCAAGATGGGGTGAGATGGGGCACCTGTGAGAAGCTTCCAATAACCGCACACAAAGAGCATAACGGGATTCAATATGAATTCTTTGTTTACAATATCGTACATATTCTACAGATCTTTTTCGTTACACATTCATTTACACGCCTCATCATTTCCCATCAAGCTCATTTGCCGGCGTGTTTCGAGCTTCCTGTGCCAAATCCGCCGCCATGCGACCTAGTCGATTTTTGGTCCTAAATCCTTCGGGCATTGGTTCACTCCTGCCGGCCACAACATCATAATCAGGCAGCTCAACACCGGGCACGGGAGGGAATATAGCCTCAAAAGCGTTGGGCTTGATTTCGTCCCCCTTCTTAATCGGCGCCACGCCGTACTTAAAATCAGCATCATGAACAGCAAACTCGACAGTGCGTCTCTCAGGCTTCACGCCTAGGCCGTCCAGCAGTTCAGCGGCCTTTGTGGGCATGACGGGTTGTAGAAAGATGCCTGCAATGCGTAGGGCTTCGGCGCATCTGTAGATGACCCAGTTAAGACGGACTCGGGCATTTGGGTCTGTTTCCTTAACGATCTTCCAAGGTTCAGTGTCGGTTATGAAGCGGTTTGTCTATAAAGGTCAGTGAGTTTTAATACCCGATGGAGTGAAAAGAAAGAAACACACCTCTCGAAGAAGCTCAAACACGCCCCGTAGGGCGTTGTTCAGGTTTATATCATCCATATCTTTCCGAATCGCATCCGGTGCGCTTTCTAGGGTTGACTCGAGACTCAAAAAGTCAGGCGCCTCAGGATCTAGAGGGGCGATACTAGCAGGGCTGTCAAACTCGCCATTTCTAGCATATTCAACCGCCTCCAGAGTTGACCATTTACCAGTCTTGTTGCGAGAAATACGGTTGAACAAGTTACCAATGTTGGCTTGCAGCTCCTTTTCGTAAGCAACAATGATAAAGTCATTCGCGTAGCTCATGTCACCCTTGAAGCTGCCATTTCGCATGAGAAAGTATCGTAGGGGGTCGAGATTCCATCGCTGAACGGCGAAGAAAGGGTTAACGACGTTTCCGAGAGACTTGGACATCTTGCGGTTAGACATAGTCCAGTGATTATGGCAGACAATCTTCTTGGGTAGAGGAAGTCCTGCAGCCATGAGCAGAGCAGGCCAGTAGATTGCGTGGAATCGGATAATGTCCTTGCCAACGACATGGACATCTGCTGGCCAAATTCCTGTATCAGCATCGTCAACCTGCCACTTGGAACCGAAACCAGACTTGGTTAGATAGTTGACGAGAGCATCCACCCAAACATAGATAGTGTTGTTGCTGTCCTCAGGATCCTTGATTCCCCAGTTCAATCTTGCTGCTGGACGGGTAATTGAGAGATCCTCAAGGTGGTTCTCAACCCAGTTCCGTACTTCATTCATACGATGAGCTGGCTGAATCCAATCAGGGTTTTCATCGTAGAAGCGAAGCAACTTCTCCTTGTACTTGGACAAGGGGAAGAACCAAGTTTCTTCTGTAACCCACTCAACCTCGTTACCAGATTCAATACTGGCCATTATCTTGCGACCTGTCTGTGGCACGACGCTCGGCTGGATCAGATCCTCTGGGTAGAAGCATTCATCACTAACACAGTACCAGCCCTCATGCTTTCCCTTGTATAGACCCAGTCCTTCGGGCGCACGAGCCTTGAGAAGAAGCCAAAATTGCTGTACAACATCTTTATGTTCCTGATCGGTGGTTCGAATGAAGAAGTCATAATTGATGTCGGAGAGTTCGGCGAGGTTCTTGAATTTGTTGGCATTGTTATCACAGAATTCTTTCGGCGGCATTCCTTCCTTTAAAGCTGCTTGTTGAATTTTCATGCCGTGCTCATCGGTACCAGTACAGAGATATGCTTCCTTGCCATTAATCGTCTGCCATCGCTTAAGAACATCGGCGAGGACCATTGTATAAAGATGGCCAATATGCGGAGCTAGACGATCAATTAGCAAGATCCAAAGTTATCATATCATCAAACTCACCAGCATTGACATAAAAGATAGGCGTAGTGATATAATATGGCTTTTCCTTTGCCTTGTCCCCCGCCGAGGAGCTATCCGAGCTACTCCAGCGGGACGTGGGCGCTTGATAGACTCGACATCCTGGGCAAGTCCAGCTGGATTGACGAGGAAATCTTGACTGCGCCTGGCGTAGGCCGCGCAAAGATTGGAGCCGGAATGCCCTCATGGCACTTTTGAGCTTGCAAGACCTCGATACTGAGCTTGCTAAAGTTCAAGTGGGATGGGGATCGCGTCACTCAAGGGTCTGAGAGCTCCGAAAAATGGCCGATAAGCAGCAAAACTCACTGTGCGAATTGAGATAGCCGATAACTGTCTTCTCTGTAGATCATCGCAGGCAGCTTTTCTAAGCTCTGCAACTTTCAACTTTATGCGACAACCTTTCAAACTCCCACAAAACTACTGTATTTCTTCTCATTTCCAACCGATCTTTCTCGGCAACTACCGATAGACATTCCAGCACCACTATGCCTCCTCCAAACACCACCACCGAGGTGCAAACCTCAAGTGACGGTAGGTAGCCATCTCCAGCCTGCGAACGCTCCATGGCTAACAAACACCAGCTGCTGAGGTCTTCGTCACCAACTACTACCAAGCCATCAACAAACAAACAAACCTCCTACCTTTCTACATCAACGCTTCCTCGCGATACCCCATCTCCGCAGACATCTCCATCAACGGCGCCGTGGTCCCTGCACCCGCCGACTATTCCAAGCTCCTCGAGGCCCAAGGCAACGACGCACACTATGAAATCGAGTCTTTTGACGCCCACGTTATGAACCCAAATTTCACCATGGGAGCCCCCGAGAACCTCTACGACAACGCGAGAAGGGAGAGGAACGGCGAGAAGATGAGCATCCTCGTGACTGTCATGGGCCGAGTGCAATATGGAAAGGGCAAGGATGCGCCGCAAAAGATGTTCAACGAGACTTTTGTGCTTGTACCGAACTGGGAGTCCATGACGAAGAACCCACCAAAGGGAGTCAAGAAGTGGCTGGTCATGTCTCAGAACTTTCGCGCCTTGTAGGACCTGGCGGGAGAGAAGGAACAGAGATCGAAGACCAAGGCGGCACCGGCTTCCTTTATGAGCTTTGCAATAACTAAAAGTGCTTTGAATGAGGACAACGCCAAAGCTAACGCGGCCAAGAAGCCCCGCGTCAAGAAAAAGTAGGGTCCTGTATTGCGCAGGAGGGAAAGGCGAAGAAATCAAGCCTATGATATCAACTGAAAAGGACGAGGGGCTTCACTCAGGCTATCTGAAGACAATGAGAAGCGAGGATACCATGGCGCATGCATTTAGAACAATAGCATGGCACTCAACAGATGATCATGAGCTTTCATCTGGATGATACGAGTTAGAAAAAAATCAACCACCAACAACTTGTTTTTGACGACACCCCCAAGCTTTACTTGCTTCGTGAATTGTGCTTGTAAATCATCCCAGGGACGTGCTTTATATTGTTCTTTAATACCGATTCAAGAACAATAGCTTCACTTTTGGCGGGGTAACATAGTCCCCTGCCTGCACCCATCTCCATACAGCAAAAAAGTACCAAGTGACAAACCCCACCATCCATCACCTCAACCTCCAGCTCTCTCCAACTCCCGACCATGCCACCCAAGACAAAAGGCAGCTCCAAGGCCCCGAACCCCGAGCCTAAAGGTAAGTCGACTCTTCTATATCTTCTTACTCATCCAAGTCTTTAACTGACCTGACTTCCACGTTACAGCTGCTCCAGAATCTACCCCAGACACCATCTCTCAACGCTCAGAACAGCGCTTCTTCCAGACAAACCCCCTCGAGAAACGCCGTCAGCAAGTCGGCCTGTCCTCTCTCACTCCTGCTGAGAGAAAGACGCACTCCCACGTCAACCTCATCCACCCCGTCGCCAACCGCCGCGTTCCCTTCTCCAACAAGACAGAGCGTGAGTTCTGGAAGTTCGTCACAAAGGAAGGCCTTCCTATCCGTCGACTCCCTCGTGACTACGCCTGGGGAAAGGACCGCTCCGGTAGAGATATCGGTTCTTACTCGCCCGACGAGCTCGAGCAACGTACCATCAAGCACGCCAAGCTCACAGCGCTGCAAATCCAGCACCGCCAGTTCCTCAAGAAGCGAGAGAAGCAGGCTGAGGTATCTACCGAGGAAGTAGACGCTGAAAAGACGAGAAGAAAAGCGATGGCTGCGCTCAAGAGGGACCTATACGGCGAGATCACGGGCACGTTGGCCCAAGACCCCGAGTGGGACGATGTCATCCCCATCCCACAGAACGAGCCCGAAGGCGCCCTCGCGCAGATTGCCTACCCGGACGACTACGCAGAGGGTACGTCCGCCGCTGCCCAAAGGGCCTAAAGGAGTGCTGACTGAAAAGCATCTTAGCCGTCTCCTATCTCCGCGCCGTCATGGCCGCGGACGAGTGCTCTCCTCGCAGCCTGCGTCTCACCGAGCATGTCATCTCCATGAACCCAGCACACTACACCGTCTGGCTGTTCCGCTTCAAGATCATCTCTGTTCTCAAGCTCAGCATTCCCGATGAGATCAAGTGGCTGAACGAGGTTGCTCTGTCGAATCTCAAGAACTACCAGATTTGGAACCACCGCCAGCTCCTTATGGATTACTACTATCCTATCATCGAGGAGGACGATGCGACGGTGCGCAAGCTCGCTCGTTCTGAGACTCAATTCATCACCACCATGTTGGCTGAGGATGCTAAGAACTACCACGTCTGGTCGTATCGCCAGTATCTTGTCTCCAAGCTGCATATGTGGACCATGAGTGAGCTCCTCTCCACGCAGAACCACATCGAGGAGGATGTGCGCAACAACTCAGCCTGGTCACACCGTTTCTATCTTGTCTTCTCAGACCCAACAGCCTCCACAGCCGGCTCTGGCCCCACGGAAGCAGATCCTCGCATCCCTGCAGAGACAATCGACCGCGAAATTAAGTACTCCAAGGAAAAGATCAATCTCGCGCCGCAGAACCAGTCCCCGTGGAACTACCTCTTCGCTGTGCTAGCCAAGGGCTCTCGTCCTCTGGCCTCTCTTAAAGAGTTTGCCGAGACCTTCGTTAGCGCGCTGGGCGAGGATGCGGAGGAGGTACGCAGCTCGCATGCGCTTGACTTTTTGGCCAAGCTCTACGATGAAGAGGGTGACAAGGAAAAAGCCGAGCTTTGCCTGCGGCGGTTGGGTGAGAAGTGGGATCCTGTGCGAGAGGGATACTGGAAATACCGAGTGACACTGCTCAAGAGTGGAGGTGAGGGTGCGAAGGAATAGTTCATTGGGATACTGTTATGCATGGCAAAGTCTGACTGATATCTATCGAGTCCTCGTATTTGCGTTTCATACTCTAATGATGCATTGAATATTCAATTTTTTACAATGAGCAGTACGCAAGTAGACAGAAGAACATATCGCATTACTAGATTATAATCATATATATGCCCTCAAGGCGGTGGCAAATAACTCCAAGCCAAGCGCGTCCTTTTCCAAACGCTTTTCTAGAATTTCGTCGTCATGGCGGACGTCGCTTGGCCCGCAGCCATATCGTACATTGGAGTTAATGCTCTTGTAGCGCAAATAGCTTCTGGCACGCTCCTGTTGTCATTAGTATTTTCTTAATGGTTCTCAACCCGCCAGAACTTCCATCCCTCTCTTTCTCCTGTATCACCGTGCACTCCAACCAGCTTTTCAACACCTTCGGTGCCCTCTGCTTCCAGGAACTTCTCCAGATCAATCTCCATGCCGCCCTCGTCGTCTTCCTCAGTACCGTTCTTGAGAACAGCTGGCCAAAGGACACCAATGCCGTCGCCTCCAAGGGTAGTCTCGAACTTGGCATAGTTCTCAGCTTCGAGTTGTCCTTCGAGTTTGCGCAGCTTCTCTTCAGGGATGTCCGGTCGTAAAAGGGTAATGGAGCAGCCGCCGCCGCCAGCACCAGTGAGCTTTGTCCATCCAATACCCTCGTGGTCGACCAATTCTCGTACCCGTTCGAGGCGAGGATGGGAGACACCTAACGATACTAGCAAACCATGGTTGATAGTCATTAACTCACCAACCTTGTTAAGGTCCGTCTCCGAATCGTTGTCGAAAGCGCTGTCCTGAATCAGATCGGCAGCAGTATTGGTGACCTTGTCCATGGCATCCAAAATGGTACCCACAAGCTTGGGGTGAGATTGCTTGAGCTTCGCGACCTTGGCGACCTCGTGGGCGGTGGATTTGGCTTGCCGGGTGTCTACCAGCAATAAAGGTAGTTCGGGGAAATCCCACAATGGCCGAACCGCTGGTGGCCTGGAATAATCTGTTCGTTGAAATACCACAGCCTTACCTTGCGACGCAACGGTATTATCCACACCCGAAGGGTTTCCATGGATACACATTTCAGCCACAAATGCCCATCTGTTGATTCTTTCCACCTGGAGTCGGGCCTCATCTGGAGGCTGATCTGGGTGAGGGCCGGACAGCGTCCGCAGTTGTAGGAGAAGAGCGGAGGCAAGGCATACTGAGACTGATGCACTGCTGCCCAGGCCAGCGCCAATCGGTATCGTCGAACGGAGAGTATATAGGCAGGGAGGGAAGGATGGCGATCCTAACGATAAGAATAGATAGAGGAAAGCAGACACCGAGCTTTGGTGTACTCTGCGGATTTCTTCTGGCTGATCAGGGGAGACGACTTCGATATGTGGTTGGATGGCAGCAACCAGGTCGGGATCGAGCTCTGTCACGAGCGAAAAGTATGACTTCTTTTTGGAAGGCTGTCGAAATGCCTCCCATGGTAAGTCGTCGATGTTCCAGGTGTGGACGAGGTCAATGTCGGCGAATCGGAGAGAGACGGTACGTTTCGATTTGGAAAGGGTGGTGACGTGAAGGTATGACCGCAGCGAAATGGCTGCGGCGATGGCTGCCTATGCGCCAATGGCAATGTAAGTATGCAATTGACAACAAAGTGAGTCAGTCATACCTTGCCATGAACAACAGAGTGTTCTCCAAAAACAATGACTTTTCCTGGTGCTGATACCATGAAAGGAGGTGCCATAGGGCTAGACATTCTGCGGTTCAATTTAATGCGACGAGCGCCACTGCCATTGCTCGAGTCGCCAGATGTTTCCGAGCCGGAATCGGAGCCATGACCATTGCCATTGCCATTGGCATGGTTGCCATTGAGCCCGTTAACCATGGCTGGGGCCAGTGAGGGCATGAGGATGTAATTGAGGTGTCGCGCGTCTTATCTTGGCGTTGAATCGTAGTCTCCAAATCCAAAGTGGTAGGCCTGGATGCTCCTTATCGAGTGGTGAAAGGCTGGGTGGTATGATAGCTTCGTCTTGGACAGGATATGTTATCCACAGGAAATATCGTAGTCGAAGAAAGGTAAACGAAGCAAAATTGTGTCAATGTCGAAAATTAGTGTTCAAGAAGAAATGGAAAGGAGCCGAAGTTGCTCGGGGGCAGGTAAATTAGAGGTTGCCGTTCTGGTGACTTAGTATCGTCAGGGGGTGGATGAAAAGCGACCTTCCCAAGAATCGAGAGCGGGGGTGTAATAAGTTAAAATAGTGTATGAAGGGAAACAACGGGCAGCAACGGACTTGCACTCCCAACAAATGCAAATGCAAGCCAGAGACGCGAATGAATGGGTAATTTAGGAAATCTGGATCGTAGCGTCACGGAAGGAGCGTTAGTTGCAGTCCAGACCTGGGTAACTGCGGGCAAGAACAGGAATTATTGGCGTGTACTGAGGAGATACGGCAATGTGTAATTGAGTCCCCCGCACTTTCCATGGGTTGGGCTTTTTTGTCCCTGGATCACTGTACCTGCCTTTTGACACACACTTGTTGGACAGGCTTGACAGCTTGGTCAAGACAAGTACGCAATGTGCAGGAGAAGGTTGCTGCGAGGGAACGCCGTCATCCGGAATAGGCAAGGACTCGGATGTGAGTGCCTCGATGGTGCAGCCTGCAGATGCTCTATCTTGAGCTGTACCAACGATCAAACAAGATGAAGTGGATTCAATGGAACGGTCTTTGCAAGACGGAGCTAACAAAATTCGGGGTCTGTCTAGTTAGTTACATACTGTTTTAGTCGATAATGAGTAGAAAATGAGAGTCACCTTCAACTGAGGTACGTTGCTCAACAAACACAGCATTAACGTTTGTCTGTCTGTACTCTGCTGCTGGGTTGAATGTGTAATGATAGGCCGCCAATTGGAAGAACTCAAATGGCGGTCTAGCAGCTAGGCCTGGGCTTTTAATCTGGAGACTTGAGCCCACCACCACGACTTACACGTTCCGTCTATTTCACGTCTGACTTTATTCCCGGTCCGCCGCTATTTGTCGATGCAGCAACCGAGAGTGGAAAATCGAACAAGCAATTCAATATGGAGCTTGCTTCAACAAAGGAAGACGGCGAGTCCCGGGGGTTGAAGGGTTAAAGTCAGAAAATGGATCTGAGCTGAGGAAGACCGGTACCTAATAGCTGGCGTCGGTACTTAGGGCGCGTGATAGATGACGATGACAATATCGAGACAATACAATAGGACGAACCAGAACAATCTCAGGCGTATGACAACCCTGGTCCCCGCGTCTGGTCCCTGGCTCAGCTGGTGATCGATGCGCTAAACGAGACGTTGTCTCTCATGGGAGCCGCTCCGGTTGGTTGATGAAAGCCTCTGTAAATCAGGTTTATCATCCTCTGAGCCGCAACACGTAAATGGAGGCAAGCCCAAGCCTCAGAATACATGCCGAAACCAACGTCAAAAGAGTTGTTGCAATTACGTTGAAAAGCGGCGAAGCTAAAAGATGACGACAGACGGGAAAATATGGATGTCGGTGCCTGCAGCTGTGCTGTAACCACCTTATTCATTGGCGTGCCCGTATCCGTACTCCTGGGAAACTTGTGACTGGACAACGTAGAGCGCTTTCAATTGTCACATACATAAGAACTCCTCTTTTGCACCTGAAATGCATCAAAAATATTGAAACACTTTTCGTATTCGCATCTTCAGTTATACGAATACATGACCACAAACAACCATGTCTGCGCCAATCACTTCTGCTTGGAAAATTATTCCAACTTTCGAATCACAGTCAATACAGAGGACAATCGATTTCTATGTCAATTTTCTTGGCTTTTCCTTAGGCGGGGTAAAGCCAGAGGACGGACCCTCTGCTGAATACACATTCTGCTCGATCGCTGCTGGTGATAGAGCGGCAGCCAATATCTACTTTTTCAAGCCGAGTGATAACACTGTCAAGCCGGGCTCAACTTATATTGCCTTGGGTACTGAGCAGTTAGATCAGCTGTGGGATGCTATCAAGGCTCAGAGAAGTGATGTGATTCATGAGGAGATTGAAGATCAGCCGTGGGGGTATCGACAATTTGCTATCAGGGATCCTGATGGTAATACGTTGACATTCTTCAAGTTTCTAGAGGGCGGAAACCCAGGAACAGAATAACATTTTTGGCAAAAGACACAAGGGTTATTGTATTATCAACACTGCTATTTGACTCGATTGCCAAGGTCGAGTCGATCGCATACAGGAACGAACAGTCTCAAGCTTCAGTTCAATCACACACACAGCAGTCGAGATGCCAAATGTCACCTATCAACCTGCGACTTTGATATGTCGGAAAGTTACTGTACATGGTTATCCAGTCATGGTTCTTGATCCTACGGCTGACGACAACCTCCGCTGACTGTTACTCTACCCTTCAGTTCAGGCATCGTAATGGCGCATCATCGCCAATTGAACCCCGCTTCAACGTAACTCGGAGATGCCTGATGAATGCATCAATCATTAATAACCAACTTCACCGCAGTGGTATTCCCAGCTTTGAACAGCCTCCTTATACGAATTGACTTCGATTCTCAAATATACCATGTCTTATGTCACTGAAATCGCTTTCCTCCAGCTAAAACCTGGGTACGATGAGCAAAAGCTCCGCGACATCCTCAAGAAAACCCAGAAAGTTCAAGCTCAATGGATTCGTGAGCATCAACCAAAACTTCTTGAGGGGAAACCCTACGATTATACGACCGACGCTTGGATCAGCGAGGATGAGGTGCCGCGCTTATTTCTCGCGGCACCATGGGAGTCTGTCGAGGCACACGGCGAATGGATCAAGAGTAAAGAGAATGCCTCCATAATGCAAGAGCTTCAAGCCTTCATCTCTGAAGATCGAGATGCCGTGGTTTTGTATCATCTGAAACCTGCAGGTGAAACCAACGACTTTCGAGGGGACATTCTTGGCAGAGGCCCGGTGAAGGTTTGGAGAATATCAGTCAAGCCTGAAGCAAAAACGTTCCTCGATAAAGAGTATCGTCTCATCGAGGACCAGTCCCCAACAGAACCAGGTCAGGAAGTTTGGGCAGGGTGGAAGGTAGAGGA
Organism: Fusarium stilboides; assembly: GCA_014822085.1. Lineage (NCBI taxonomy): Eukaryota > Fungi > Ascomycota > Sordariomycetes > Hypocreales > Nectriaceae > Fusarium > Fusarium stilboides. The sequence goes on from JAASAY010000521.1 coordinate 21,307, forward strand.
GGGAGACACCGAAGACATGGTAATCATCGCATCTTCAAGTCTAGAAGACGTGATAGAATCCAGCATTGCAGTGAGATTCGACGAAACCAAGGTCTCCCGTTTTGAACACAAACCCTTTATGCATTAGCAATCTCGCCAAATACGACAGACTGATCACACAAGACTGAGAGGCGCCAAAATTATACGTCGTGACTCGAATCGTTCTTTTTTACTTTTTGGACTCTATCCGAGTATCCTCCTTTCAGAGCACATGATTAAATGCAAGGTATCCCGAGACGCCCATTCGTGCATGTGAATCCTCCCACAACCAGAGTAACCCGTATCAAACCACCTTCTTAAGCAGACTTCTTGGTCTTCTTGGAGACGTCGGTGAGTTGCAGGTCTGTGAGGCGCACAAAAAGTCAGTAACCAAGTTTCCCATCGAAATTTTCCCGTCGAGAGGAGATGTCGTCGGAGGGTCAGGGGGAGCGCATACTG
>JAASAY010000523.1:0-14426 GCA_014822085.1 Fusarium stilboides
CAGAGTAGGTATCCATCCATCTTGGCCTGGGGAAAGAGCTGGAGGAGGCTGGTTGAAAGTGCCGGGGACCGGCAGTCACTGAAACTTGGCTCGTGAGCTTCCTTCATGGCGCTTCGGGGCCAGGAGTTCATGCTGTGTTACACTGGACGAACGCTCAAAGAACTGCTGAGCAAAAGGGATGCAGGTTTTGTGCTCCGAAGTCTTTGTGGTGATTCGGGTCTTAAAGGGGGTTTCTCTCCCTTGTCTTGAGTAACTGTTTAGCGAAGTGCTGTAAGTAAGGCTTTAGTGGCCGTGCAGACGTCGCATCTTTCACCAGGCCGCTTGGGTATAGTGTCACAGGGTAAGGGCGAAAACTACAAAGCAACGTTAAGAGAGTCGAGACACAAGAAGGAAATAACCCCGAAATGCAGTGTTTGTGGTGACTGAGACACACAGTGAACAACCTGGAAGTAGGGACGTCGACGGCCATATACCGGTGACCTAGAAATTGATGCTAAGACCTACCAGAGTCAAAAAACGGTTTTATTGATGTCTCAACGGTGAAGCGTGCAGTTCGAATGGCGGCGTTGCGGGGTCCAATTGAGCTCTGTCGGAACAATTCGGCCCTTGATGGCTTTCCAGATGTTCTAGATCTTCCGTATTTCGTTCACTAAAAGCTGTTACCAGCCGAAACTCCATGGTGGTGATAAAGCTCGGAGGACGGCCCTTTTCTGGGTCTTTGCCTCCGTTATCGTGCCCCGTGCTTATCACGCCCGTGTATCTTCCAGGGTCTTTATCGTCAAACGCGCACAGGCCAAGGCTTTGCGCACGGTGCGTTGTGGTTTCAGCACCGGTCTCGCACGCGACAGTACTTTCCAACTTACCTACCTAAGTAGGTAGGTCATCAGCCACGAGCTGAATCAACCGCCAAGCCAAGCTCGCCAAGCATCATGGAGGAGTATCCGCCCCCTTACCATCATCTTGGTGCTACCTCCGGGATCGTCAAGGCTTCAGCTATCGCAGGCATGACAAGTTCTAGGGACTAGACTCTTCTTTTTCGCCCAGCAAACCGACGAGCATCTGCCCATCATCATGGATAACCCAGCGACAGAACGGAGCATCGCGTGCTGCCATCAGCTTCTAGAAGGGAATCGATTTACCCGCTGTACTTGGAGCTTTCAGCTGCATCCACCCTTTGTGCCTATGCGATGGATGTCATGTCTCAGTTCACCCGTGTGTAACTGTCCAGTAAAGCAGATAAGCACAAGATCGACCCTGCATCAATCAGCTGGAGCCCCGCCCAGGCATTGTTTTTGTTGCGAGGTGTGCTCGTCTTCGAGTCATTCATCCCCTTGTCGTACGAACAAAGATCCACGAGCTTCTGTCGTTGGAGCCGCATCATTTTGATGCATCAAACGACGGATTGATGCAGGCCATACGTTTGGATTGAGGACATGGCACCACAAGGCCAAAGGGTAGCAAGCCACAGCAGCCAGTATCGCTCACACCGTCTGCTCCACATCAATTAAACCCGTCAAAGAGTAGAACAGACCATGACAAGAGCAGCAAGAACAAATTCGAGTCCTGTAACTGGACCGCCGACTCGTAGTGGCGTTGTACCCGCGCCGCTATCGCTACCGACTCCACCTTACCCGCACATGGCTTTGCAGACTCGTGCGGTTCCTGGGCGCTGCTGGCCACAAAGTGCCAAGAGGCGACGACGTTTTGGGAAAGGGTTCAATGAAACTTCATCGATGGGAGTAGAAAAATTTTGAAGGGTCGGAAAAAACTGGGGAGGTAGAAAAAAATCGACTGAGATGAGGGCCTCGGTATTTCCGGCCGATTCGTTCTTGCCATTTTTTGCGGATCTTGGAGCTGGAGCTGCCCATTAGATTATCACGGATTTGCCATCGCAAATTTGCTCTCTTCTTCTTTCTCTGCGCACCATCGCGAATCTTGCTTGGCCACGACAATTTGCTTATACCAAGCGAGCTGTGCTTGGACCATCGACATCTCTTGACCACGGCCTTCTTTTCGGATCTATCCAGGGTGTCTCACGGGGAATTCGATACTCTCCGAGCTATAACGATTGCAACCAACAGATAACGAGATATCAACTCGCCGACCTCCGTTTCCCGAATATTGCTAGGGCTCATAGCTATCGCTATCGCTCCAGTTGCTCTTTGGACCTCTTCACAGGGCCCTTGGTATCGGGACGCTACTGTATTCTCTTCCCTAATACGGTACACTCATCCGTCGTCGCATTGCACCCTCTCCCTCTCGATAGATTGCGATCGGGGACGGTTACTTTCCGTCGCATCTTGCCCTATCCCAATCGCTACCGTATTTGCATCTGCAAGTACACCGCGCGCGCATTGCATTACCTTACATTGGGTCGCCTTCCACCGCGTACCAGGGATAGCAAAGCGCCCTCCTTGTACTTCCCTCGGTAAGTCTCTAGTCCATCTCCTTGCCTGGTGCTTTTGTCTACTGAGCTGCCCTTGCGCGCCAATGTACAACAACCGCTTTCTTTGCATGCGCATGCTGGGGGATTTGCATCCATCCATGTTCACATGCCGTCCCCCCCGAACCCCAGTTCTCATCTTCCCCAGTCTCTTATCTCCCCCATTTAAAACCTATCAGCTTTGACCCCCGTTGTCTATCCCACATTCATAAGCTCCCTTGTCCCTTTTTTAGCTTTGCTCCGGTGCTCTTTATCGGAGAGATACCGTTGGCTGTCTATCCCTCTAGACTGGGCCGGAACAGGAACTAACTGAATAAAGACTCGATTAGTTTCGCCGAGCACACTGACCTCGCCATCAGTCTTAAAAGACTGTCGCATCCCATCTCTTGGCTTTCTATCTCGACTCCTCTCACACGTCGACAACCTCACCTGTCCCGTGACTTTCGGGTATTGCTTGAGTCTTTGTATATCTTTTTGTTATATATCTTGTCGACTCAACCGTCAACATGGGTTGGATGGAAAACACTAACCGCAAGATTGCGGCTAGTGCTGTTGGACGTTGGTTCCAGCTCGATGGCTCTGGTCATGTAAGTCAAGCCCAATTCGGTCTGCAATGTTGACATTTCGGCTAATATTGTTCTCCTTCAGCCTCGCGAGCGCAAGGGCTCTGCCTTTTTCACCGAGATCCGAGCTGGCCTTGCCACCTTCTTTGCTATGGCCTATATTATCGCTGTGAACTCTTCTATCGTTTCCGAATCTGGTGGTCCCTGCATCTGCCCTTCATGGAAGGATGGTGCATGTGTGCCGGATGATGATTACCAGCTGTGTGTTGCGGAGGTGAAGCGTGATGCAGTCACTGCTACTGCTGCCATCTCTGCTCTGGCGTCTTTCTTCATGGGCTTGCTTGCCAATCTGTAAGCTTTACTTTTGCCCTTTTCAACCATTAATAACATGCTAACACGTTCATAGCCCCGTCGGTCTTGCTCCTGGAATGGGTATGCTCAGATCCTAGTATAACCTGGTTAGCGACGTACAAAACTGATACGATTTAGGTCTGAATGCGTACTTCACGTATACCGTCGTTGGCCCTAGCGGCTCCGGTCCTGTGCCCTATGAGCTTGCTCTCACAGCCATCTTCATCGAGGGTTTCATTTTCTTCGGCCTTGCTCTTTTCGGCATGCGTCAATGGCTTGCCCGTGCTATCCCTCGTTGCATCAAGCTTGCCACCAGCGTCGGTATCGGTCTCTTCCTGACACTCATCGGTCTCACCTATAGCGAGGGCATTGGCCTCATCGTTGGTAGTGTTTCGACACCCATGGAGCTGGCTGGTTGTCCTTCGAGCGCTCGGGATCCAGCCACGGGATTGTGCCCTTCCTCCGAGAAGATGCGAAACCCTGCTATGTGGATTGGTATTTTCTGCGGCGGCATCTTCACTGTGCTGCTCATGATGTATCGGGTCAAGGGTGCAGTTATTGCTGGAATCTTGCTTGTTAGCATTATTTCTTGGCCACGCGACACTTCTGTGACATACTTCCCTTACGACACACTTGGCAGCGATCGATTCGACTTTTTCAAGAAGGTGGTCGACTTCCACCAGATCAAGAACACCCTCAACGTCCTCCGATTCGATATTTCAGGCCACAGTGGCCAGTTCGGTCTCGCGCTCATCACCTTCCTGTATGTCGACATCCTCGACTGTACCGGTACCTTGTATGGTATGGCTCGTTTCGCCGATCTTGTCGACCCCGTTACCCAGGACTTCGAAGGTTCCTCGCTTGCATACATGGTAGATGCCCTAAGCATCTCCATCGGAGCCGTTTTCGGTGTCCCTCCCGTCACTGCCTTTGTCGAATCTGGTGCTGGTATCTCTGAGGGTGGCAAGACTGGTCTGACCGCCATGGTTGCCGGAATTTGCTTCTTTATCTCGATCTTCTTTGCGCCTATCTTTGCGTCTATCCCTCCCTGGGCCACTGGTTGTGTTCTGGTTCTCGTCGGTTCTATGATGATCGGTGCCGTTACCGAGATCAACTGGAGGTACATGGGCGACGCTGTTCCAGCTTTCCTCACCATTGCCATTATGCCCTTCGCCTATTCCATTGCCGATGGTCTGATTGCTGGTATCTGCACTTACATGTTGATCAACACTGTCGTCCTGCTTATCAAGATTGCCTCTGGTGGCCGTATCGTGCCCCCTAACTACGATGAGAGGGACGGCTGGACTTGGCGAATCCCCGGCGGTTTCCTGCCTCCTTGGCTGAACCGACTTGCGCACGGAAAGAAGGACTTCTGGCGTGACGATAGCCCTCGTGTTGTCAACAACCAGGTCTCTGCCCCTGAGGAGACTGGCTCTGATCACGGCGGATCTGAAGGCGGCAAGGTGCCCGAACAAACGCTGCCTCGAGAGAAGGAGACCTAGAGTGATATGTAAGAAGGAGGAGACTATCAAATGTCAGTATATGGAGTGGATGTGGAGGTAGAATCTGAAGATACCCAAGAAAAAATGGCATGATATCTGTTTAATGTATTTGACCCTTCTGGAGAAAATGACCATATGTGAACTCGGACCTCAATCCCAGTACCAGTAATGGACTTGTTGGTGAAGAGTGTGAAGTTGGTTAGCAGTTGACTTTCCCCATTGAAGATCATTGAGGCCTTGCGCAACCAAGATCACGTCTTAACACTCGTATGTCAATAGGACGACGATTAGTCAAATGCCTGGCGCATACAGGATTGCTTGCAACGCTATCCAGTAAGTCTTGAAATAGACTTATACGTTAAGACGGGACCAGATTACTCGTGTTCTCATTTAGATAGCTGTGTATTGCTCTGTATCCATAACAGGACTCCCAGTAGTAAGGCACATGATCTCCGTCACGCAGGCTCTCGCTTTTGTAGTGAATGTTCTCCAAGTCTTCGTGTCATAAATCGTCATCCCAGGGTAGCTCTTTACCTATATACCCTTTTCGCTCGTCAAGTCATCAAAGCAATGTGTTTCAGTTCCCTATAATATGGTTAGCATGAAGTCTTTGCCGTCAAAAGAAGGTCAACCTACGCCTGCACTTGGTGCCCAACTTTCATAGCAGGATACTCAGCCTCACGTCCCTCATCCCTTCCCAGCTCCTTCTGTCGCTCTCTGACCTCCTTTGCTCTTGCAGCCAACTCGGGTACTGGAGTAAGATCGAAGTCACTTCCAAGGTGCCAGAACAGGGTGCTTGAGATTCTGACTAGAGGCCTGTCCGGGAACTCGCGCTTCCTTTTCTCGATTGTCTCGATCGTCTTCTCATTCACGATAACCTCATGGAAACCTGCCTTGATGAGTCCACCAGTGAGGTGCTCAATCTGCTTGCCTGCTTGGACCAGTAAGTAGTTTCCGGGTGGGATCTTGACGGCGATACGGTTTCCGGTGTTGCGAGCCCAGATGTGAAGGCCAGGGTAGCGGGAGCGGCCGTGAATGGTAAGGAAGTTGAGGTCAGTGTGAAAGCCGGCAAGAATGGTGTCCTTTTTGCCGTATTTGTTAAGATCTGAGGCCGTTGGCGCAAGAAGGTGAGGTCTGGAGAGATTGTGAGCTCACAGGATTACCAAGGTGACTGGTGAGGATGCTTACCCGTATTTGCCAGCGTCACTGAAGAACTGAGCAGGCAGGTCTAGGCCAACAGCAGTCATCTCTGCAAGTTTAGATACACTATACAGTCCATCAGCATCTGGAGGGTCGAGTGAGAACATGGAAACCTACGCGCTCTTCATGGATGTCCCCCATTGGTTCATCGTGGGCTCCCATCGGCTCTTGATATGCTCCGCTTGAGGCACGACATTCTCGGCGTTCAAGCCAGGGAATTCGGTCGCAAATGGCGGCTGCTCAGCCATTCTCCAGAAGAACCTGCACTTCGGATCAGGCGAGTGCGCTGTGATATCCAGTGGTCTTTGCGACGGGTCCAGTCTCTGAATGACATCCAAGCATGGCTCATCGACCGCACACTTGGGCTTCTCTGTGTTCTCTAGCGTGACTCCGATTTGATAGCTCAGTTCGGGCTTCTCATCTTTCCTGAGGGTCTCTTCGGGTTGAGCAAAGTAGTCCTCAAGAACGTCGAGAAAGGTCGAGTTGACCTCCTCAGAGACACGGCTGTCGTGCAGCACTAGAGCGCCGTAGGTGATAAGGGCACTGGCTGCTTTGCGACACTCTGCTTGCACGGCTTCCGCGTCAAGAGGGTTGTTGAGATAGACATCAAGGTCTATCACGGGGAGATCCATGGATGGTTCTGCTTGAATAGAAGCCATTGTATCAAGTTGCTCGTTCAGATTGTCGAGTTATCACGCTGACAGTAAGATGAACGAATCTCAAACACCACACTTCACGGCCAGACACTCCAGACAGTTGGACAGTATATATATGAAAGAAAGAAGAATGAAAATTTAGCGATACAGCAAAAGATCCTGTCCCAAGATTCCACTTTGGGAAGTTGTTGCGGATTGAATCTGTCTCGTGGTGGAATTCTGTATTACGCATGTCTTGATTGGTCAACGCCGTTGAGCGACGGGCCGGAGTTGGCCGGTTCCCGACAGTAACTGATCATGAGGTCCGGACTTGAACGGAAATGGACGGACTTGAGATGAACGGAAGCAGAGTCCATAGGCTAAAGATAAGCATATTAAGATGACATGCAGTAGAAGCTTCTCTGGGCGATGTTGTATTGCGTGTCAGTTCCCGAGGGCCACACATTAAGCAATCTGCTAATGAAAGAGACGCCAACACCATTTGACCGACTGGTGGATGGCTTTGGCGCTTGCGGCCGATACAATACTAGACCGGATAGCAAGACTTTATCTTATAGAAGTAGTTTATTGTTCCTAGCATCATTAGTGACCAGAGTAGTACTCCGTCGACCATGTTGGCGATGGTAGGCATTAAGTAACAGCATTGGGTCCTGCTTTAATAAGTCTGTTCTCTCGTATAAGAACAGGAACCAAACGGTAAGTAGGACGCAAAGAATAAAGTATGAAGCTCTATCCATATGGCACAGTCCAGGTTCCTGCTATAGCTCACCTCGGATCGTTAACAGGAACGAATATCCCAGCTACGCCTTTGTTGACTCGAATGACATCCAGCAGTTTCCGTATCAATGAAAGGCTCTATGGCTGAACCCGGATATAACCTCTTCGAGCCGATATTCCGGGCAAACGTTGGGAACGAAACATGCAAGACTTGCACAAAAGAAGAATGGTTCAAGGAATCTATTTCCATCTCACAAGAAAACTCACCAGGCCGTCGAGGCTATGCCCTCCTCCACTGGTAATATACACCTCTTTTCCTTTCCAGGCTCCTTCATTCCCCCGCCATAACGCATCTCTCTTTTCCAATTTACGATCGCTCCGCCTCCAATTCCCGCTCAGCCTGCTGGTAGTACTTTGCGGTGTCAACACCGTGCTGGTTGTGGTTGACAAAGTTGAACCAGGGGATCGTGCTCAGGAACAGAGCAGAGTACCTGCTCTGCCGGGCAGCAACGCCCTGAAGATGGGGGCTCAGCCGGCTAACACCGTACAGAGGCTCGCCCTTCTTGACCTTGTCGACCATCTCGCGCGTGTCCATCTCGATCTCGCGCGCGTTCTCGGTAGCGCCGTAGAATCGAACTGTCCAGGTTAGTTTAGATTGCTCCGGGTATCATGCAGTGTTGAGAACGTACGGGCCGATCGCTGGTAGAAGTAGAGGAAACCACCCAGAACACCGACACCTCCGGCCAGTCGCATGGCCTTGGCTAAACCACCCTTTCCTACATGTGAGGGAGCGAACTTCTCGAGGGTGTAAAGGGCACCGGGAGCGAAAGCAGCGGCGATGGTGCCATAAAGGTAATCGGAGGTACGGGCATAGCCCACGACTCGCTTGAAGTGACTGCCAAGGGTCAGCAACGCCCACAATCCAACAGTCCCAGTCATTCCGTCATTCGAAAGCTTCCATCGTACTCGAATTGTCGTCGCTGGGTATCGAGTGGGTTCAGGTAACGTACGGGTCGTTGTCAATGAGCTATAACATCGCCAGTTAGCAAAAGCAATTGCGGCGTCAATTGCAGCGTCACTCACGGGATACTCGGTCTGAACGACCTTGCTGGTCCCGGCGAAGGACGGGGTCGCCTGCTTGGTCGCGGTCTCAGCCATTGTGGGATGCGTCGTCCGTGACAATTCCTTGAATACTATCACCAAGCCTTTCGAGGTCGTCGGTTTCGGTACATTCAGAAGCTGGAGCCGGGAGCGTTGATGCCTCAGGACATACATAGTCACGTGAATGGTCAGCCCATCGAAGATGATGATGATTGGTCACGTGTAGCATGGTGGGGGTTGAGATCAATTAAGCTCACGACGCGTCTCCCTGAGTCGAGACGCGTCTAGCAAATTGTTGGAAGTGTACGAATTATCAACCCTTTGATCATTCCTCATACAACGACAAAATTCAAGATGCCAGGACTAGACTCAGATCCCGCGAACGGGCTTGACAATTACGACGTCGACGACTTTTCTGACGATCCTTTCGCATCTCCTCCACCCGAATCCTCCACCAAGAAGCGAAAGGAGCCAGATTCTGGTCTCGGTATTGACGAGGAGGTCGATGTCAAGAAACGAGCCCGAGTCCCCAATGTTAAACTTGATGAGGAGAGGTACGCGAGGAGTCAATAAACCAACTTATCCCAGGTACTGACTTAAAGACAGGTTACTCGGACCCAAAGGATTACCCAAGCTAAGACAGAGGGCGCGCGATCTCAAGATTAAAGGAAAAGGCCATGAAGTATGCAACAATCGGTCACTCAATTGGATTTCAAACATGCTAACAGCCTAATGTAGTTCTCAGATGCCTCGAGACTTTTATCGTTTTACCAGCTATGGCTCGACGATCTCTTCCCCAAAGCCAAGTTCCTCGACGCCCTTACCATGGTGGAAAAGGCCGGACACAAGAAGCGAGTCATGATTGCACGAAACGACTTAATCAATGAAGGCAAACCAAAAGATTCAGCTGGAGATGACGAGGAGGACGACCTATTCGGCGACAACGACACATCAAGACCTACAGGACAAGAGCCCACAAGACCTACGTCAGAAACAGCAAGACCAAGTACACCAGAGCGCGACACAGGGGTACCAGACGAGGATGACCTTTACGATGCCACGCCACGACCTTCTCGACCAATCGTACCCATCCGCAACGACGTCCCCGAAGAAGACGACCTCGAGGCTCTAATCGCTGAGGCGGAAGGTCGAGACGTAGCCCAGAAAGCAAAGCCGACACGACCAGAGCCGGACGAAGACGATTTAGATGCTTTGATGGCGGAGGCAGAAAATCAGGATACGACAAAGAAGACAGAAGCCCCCCGACCAGAACCGGAGGATGATGATCTGGACGCCCTCATGGCAGAGGCAGAGAATGAAGACCAGGCAAGCAAGAAGACCGACCAAGGGCCGAAAGAGAATGGTAAAGGTCGGGATAACTTTGACGATGAAGAGGCAGCGATGCAGGAGATGGACGGGCTATGGTGATACTGCAAGGGAGAAAGATCCGGATACAAGGCGTTGGGCGTTCAGAAGCGCAAGTTGATACGGCACTATCATCACATGTAATGACAAATGAGATTCCATGGCTGAATTAAACTACGTTCCTCATGATCAAGTACAGCTATCCGTATGCTATTCAACGTGTCCAACGTCTTCTCATGCTCAATACCAAATCGGTTCTAAGAGACCTGGCGTCTTTCTTCGACAGACATGCTACCCAAGGCTAAGACACACACACTACATCAAGCGAGACAAACCAGGCATACAAGTATCACAAGAGCAGGATGGAAGAATAAAAGATATCGTAAGAATCATACGCTGCTTTGAGCGGTTCATTGTATTGGTACAAAAGACTTCAACCAATTGGTTTTTGCCGGTCCCCCCTAGGGACATTGATCCTTTGACGCCTTGCACCACCCTCAGTTTTTAAATACATCGAAACACACGCTATGACAGGACCATTGGGAGGTAAATACCGACCTCACAATCATCGGTCGAGTCTTCTCGCTTTGACAGGTCACCAGAAGGAAACCCTCACATAATCCACTGCCCTTTTACTCTCTCCCTATAACAGTCGATTGAGAAGTAGCCTTCATAATCGTTCTGTCCTATTACTCTCCTCCTCTAAAATGACTGGCGATATAATTTTTTTGGTTGGTTGATGCCCACCTAATGGGGAGCGAGTCTCGGGTTCGAGAACTTCGCCGGTCTCACGCTGGCTTCGACGTTCCTCTGAACGGATAGCCCAGAGGAGTGTCATCAGTAGTTCCCGCGACGGCAAAGCCATGTTAGTCAGATACCTTGTCAGCTCGTCTTCGCCGCGCGATCCGTCAGTTCCGCGCCTCAGAGTCTCGAACCGATCCTCGCGTCCCTCAGACACCAACCGCAATGCCACCAACGTCGCATCCGCTAGAGGACGCGCCAGGATGGGGCTGCTGGATAGGATTTTCCGAAGAGATTTGAATCTCAGGTTCGTAGACTTTGGGCTCGAGGCCATGGATCGCAGCGGGGAAGTCGCTCGCTGCCATAGATTCTGACGAGACGGCAGTTGCGTCGTCGTTGAGGAAGAAACTGATGTCGAAGTCGTCGTTGAGGTTGAACGCGGGAGCGTCACCAACCAAATAATCGTCGCCAACACATGAGGAGTTGGGTGAAGAGAGGTACCCGTTCTCAAGGACAAAGCGATCTGCGTCATAGGCCGTTGGCAGACAGTAAGAGTCGCCAAGGCTGAAAGCAGCATCATCTGAAGCTGCAGGAGCCAAGCCGAGGTTAGCGGCATCGAGGTTTGCGACGCCAGGAACGACTTGGGCATCTCCGCCGACATGTGACACTGCAGGTCGGACAACATCGCAGCAGGACGTTGTGTCAGGTCGGGAGAGGTGCTTTCGGTCTGTTCAGGCTTCGCCTCCTTTGAGGGCTCCTGGGTGGCAGGCTCTTCGGAAGAGTCGGCAACAGGTGATAGGCTAGGAGACAATGTGGTAGGGTCGACAGTGGCGTTGGGAGAAATAATCTCCCCCATTGCGCTGTGTGCGTTTTGGGAGCTGAAGAGCTCTTGTGATAGAGAAGGATTCTCTCGAAGGGACTCGAGGGTAGAGGTAGAGTGGGTAACCATGCCAGATGAGCGTCGCATTTCTTCGAGCTCTGACAACAGTCTGATGTTGTGGTCTCTCATCTTGTTCATGGCTTCCTCGAGCTCCTCATTCCTCTTCTCAAGAGCTTCAACCTCAAGCCTCTTGCGTTCACGGGAAGACTGGGCAGCGCGGCGGTTTCGGAGAACACGCTCGACACGACGCTGCTCCTTTTCGTCCTCAGTCTTGGCCCGCTTTCTGTATGGGTTGTTAGTGAATCCGTTCACGGTATCACTTCGATTAGTGAAGGTATTTACCTAGGAGGAAGGTTTGTCTTCGGCTCAGGGAGGACCTGGCCCCATGACTTGCGCTTCTTAGGGTTCTTCTTCTCAGGGGCCGGTGATGGAGATGGTGTTGTTGCGGCTCCCTCCTCTTCCTTGATAGTAGGAAATGATGGTGACATCCTATCCTCGGTATAAGACTTGGGGGTCATCATCTCCATAGGGTTCATTGTTGAAGTGGCGCTGGGAGTGGTGACGGCGAAGAGTGATGTGTAGTTGTCTCCGGGAATTGACATTAGGGACTCGGCCGGCGAGTGTTCGAGCTTGGCCATTGGCGAGTTTTGTTGGAACTCCATTTTTGTGTTTGTGATTGGAAGATCGTGTATAGTGTAGTTGTGTAGTTGTTTGGAATTGGGACTGATAGAGGCAGACGTTGGCGTTGCTCTCGATATATCAGATATACACCAGAGATATTATGGGGATGATCGTTAGTAGGTAAAGTATGATATGAGGCGCAGGCAGCGACGTTCCACCATCACAAGGCTTAATCAAGTGTGAGTCAGTGACTAGCCTTGATTGTCGTTGCCTTGGTCGACTTGATGAGTCAGGCGATGGTGATGACGAAAGGTGCACTTCAAGAGGATGTAAAGGACAGACTGTTCTCTTCACTGGTCACTCTCTTGGCGACCATTCGCTGGGTGCTTGTCAGTTGGCTTGAAATTAGGACACCTTGGATGGAGCGGACAGGCCCTCTTTATCACTTGAGGACACGTTGAGACTTTGGAGGGGCAGGAGTCGGCAGATGCTAGTGCCTGAGGCATCGACCCCTGAGATCCCCACCCCCTGAACGCGTTTTGAGTTCCCAACAAGGAAAGGCGCCTCGGATAGAACCCTTTAGGTGCCGGGATGCAGTTGGCGTGCAAGCCCGCCCGGCCCATGCTGGAACAGGCTTTCAGGGGGCGCATCGGGCCATCAGAAAGCCACCGAGTGATACGCAGCAGGCGCTGTGTGTTCTACCCAGGTACCCCACCGGGGAAGTCTCCAGGCTGGTGGCTCAACTGCAGGGGGGCTGAGGAATCTCTCCACAGTCCTACTAACAGCCATCATTGGCGGAATAGAGCTGACACAGCGCTCAAGGCGGCCCCATCGGCCGTTCGAGTTTCCAAAAAAAGGGGGTGAGCAATCGGAGGCCGTGAGACTTGAGGCGTTCGCCGTTAGTTGACGGACACGGAGGGAGGGCGGAGGGGCCATTCTCTTTCTTTGTAAGTAACGGACCTAGTTGCTCCTTGTGCCTCGTTTCGAGCATGGTGCGGGCGGGTTCATTATTGTCCAGAAGGGTCCTCAAAGATTCACAAAATGGCTGGTCAACAGTGCAGTAACAGTATCGTGATTAGAAGGCCCGCCAACTTAGGCCAAACAGTTCGGACGTTCATAACGATGAATAGCAGCTTTTGCGGCCTGTGTTACCGTTAAGCTCCCGAGTTGGGTCTTCAATTTTAGGGAACGAGGGGGCAATAATACGCAATACGCATTGTAAGCTCCTGTCATCATCCTTTCGGTGGTACAACGCATTCCGAAAAAAAAACCAGCCGGGTCCTCCATATCGTATTCAACTGCGGTGCCTCGCCAGGAACAAAAACAATTGAAATGGATCAACAACATTAAAACCAAGAAGCTTCATGTTTGAGTCTAATCATTTACTGTTTTTGGACATTAGCGTTGCCATTATCGAAGGTTGGTCTCCCCAAGGCGTGTTACATCTGCATAATGACGAGATCGCCCTCTTCCCAAAGAATGGGAATCAAGGAAGATGGGCGAAGGAGGTCGAAGGAATGGATCGGACAAAAACATTTCTAGCTTGCCCTTCACACTGTAATTCCAAGGTGCCTAGCGCTCACGATATGGAGTCGCAGTAGGGAGTACACAGTCAGCTACTGTAAGCTCTCCACCAAATCCACCAATCCACCCAAGCCACGCCAGCCCGACAAAGGGAGACACATCCACCGACTCTATGCAGGGCAACATCATTACTCTGTCGACGATGATGGTAGCCAAGGGAGAATGCATTTCAATAGCGCGCCGACCTTATCTTGAAGCTTTGGTCCCCATCACCACCTTGAGAGTTACATCCCGTCATTGGTATGTGACCCCAAAAGGAGTTCAATATAGCCCAAAAGAGCATCCACCAATAATTAAGCATTGAACCTAAAGCAGAGCCATCAACGAACCACTGCTTCAGTCTCTAGGACGATGAAATAATCGCCTCTCACGTTCAAAGACTCGTAATCATCAGGAATAATCACAATGATAGAAACAATATCGCCGAGCTCAACGCACGTCAACAGCGCCAAACCTCGTAACTGCGACCTTCGTAAGACGTCGTCTCTTTGCTACAGATCAGCGGCGATGTCTTAAGTTAGATACGGATACATACTATTACTGGGCTGACGCTGGCCGACGCCTCACCAAGTGTGGACCTCGTGTTCCAAGAAAAGAACCGACCGCCGGCCCTACCGGGGACGTATCCGACAACACCAAGCCCACCATTAGTACCACCTCCTCGTTTTGTTTCGTGGGCTCCCCTCGGGGTTCAAGAATAAC
>JAASAY010000524.1:0-36322 GCA_014822085.1 Fusarium stilboides
AATCGTATATAGTTTACATTTACAATATTTAAGTTAGTGGGCTAATAAAATAAAAACTTTAATAATTAAATCTATAAAACTTTATATAAACTTTATTATATTTAACTTAATTCTTTTAAGTACTTGCGTTTAAGAAGATAGCAGTTTTAAGTAAGTAGTAATCCAAATAGCTAGTATTACTATCAAATAGAGATATAATACTTAAAGTAAGCTGCCGGACTGCTAGGGAGATTTCTAAGCAGCTACTACAGGCTTGGCTGGGGGCACAAAGGTCTCCTTCTTATAAACGCCAGCGCGGGCATAGACATCCTTGTACTTCTGGACAACATAGTCTTCGACACTGATAGGGGCGTACTTCTCTTCGTCGGTGTTGTTTCGGCAACTCTCAATGCAGCGGATGATAAAGTCCGGGTTGCCATTATAGTTGAAGGGGATAGAAAAGCGCTCCTGGCCGGAGCGGTTGATGACACGGTGCACATTAGACACGTAAGCGTCATTCGTCCACTGCTCGAACAGGTTCCCCATGTTGACCACATACGCGCCCTCTACCGGCGGTGCCGGGTACCAGTCCTTGGCCTCCTCGTCCCACACCTCCAGCCCTGGTACGTCGCCCTGTAGGAGGAGCGTGATGACACCAAAGTCACGGTGCGCTCCAATGCCTGCAGAGTATCAGATATGCCAGCTCCTTGTATGGACGCGAGACAAGAAAGGAATGCTTGTGAATGTAGAGATGAAGAAAAAAAAGAGGAAGAGAAGGTGTTGATAAAACATACCTCGCTGGAGAGCATGCGCATCCGTAGGCTGAGGGGGGTAGTGCAGCAGCTTATAGAAGCACATAGGGTCGGTGCAGAACTCGTCAAAGTAGTTCTTGTCATAGCCGAGACTCATGGCCATGGCGCCCATAACTTCCTCTGTGAGTTTCACGATACGGTGCAGGTAGTCCATGCAGGTACGGCGGAAGGGCTCGCCAAGGGCCTCTGGCCATACATTGGGCCCGTGGGCGAACTTCTCCGCCTTGACTTGCGGGTGGTCGAGAGGCAGGTCGCGCGACACGTAGTAGCCTTCCTTCAGGTCCGGCTTAGTGTTGGCTTCGATCATCTGCCCGTGCATGACCTCGTAACCACGGTTGTACGAGTTCTAGATTTAGTTTAGCCAAAATGCATCATATTGCGTGTGTGTATGTATTGGAGAGTAAAGGCCGCTCAGTGGAAACAGGTACTTACGAGGGATTTGTCAAGTTTCATCTTCTCCTCCAACGAAAGGTCGAAGAATTCCTTGGAAACTTTGAACATCTCCTTCTGCAAACTGAGGGGGATGTCGTGGTTCACAATCTGGAAGAAGCCCTGGGTAAGGCATGCCTCTCTGATCTGGGCCGCGCAGTGCTCCATCCGCTTCTGATCCCCGGACAGGTAGTCAGAGAAGTCAATGACGGGAGGAGACTTGGTGGAAGGCATTTTGGCTTAGTTTAAAGATTGGGCTGATAGGTATTGTGAGTAGTAAAAGGCTCTGTGAATGAGTTGTTGAGATTGCTGTTTGGTTTCGGTTCTTGTCCCAGGTCTAGAGGGATGAGTCTTCCACATATTTATAGTTTTCAGCAGTCTCACTCGGCCAGAGAGTTGGTAGAGACCCTGTCAAGCGGTCCCCTATGAAACTTCGTTTTGAATGGGAACAGAGGACGCATCATTGCCTTCGATCGTCAAGGTGGTGATGATGGTGCTTCCTTCGCTCCATGCAACTTTTACGAAATGTAACCCTTCCGAAATGCGGGCTCTGGTCGGCCGACTTTGCTCACTTGTTTCCACAATGTCGACAGTTGAGGAATGAAACCCTATTGTCTTGACGGTCCGAATTAATCTTGTTTAATCGATTCAGGTTGCATGTAGGACGCATACGGCCGGCTGTGATCTGACATTCTGGACACCACCTCCTCCGGCCCGGCAACAAGGGTATTGCTACATAGGCGACCCGCTTCTGACTTGTCTTGAGATGTAAGGCCTCGCAAATTGTAATCGTTTTCGTAATTGCTGACCATGAAAAGTAGTATTTACTGCATTTGCACGAGGTAGGGAGGGTGGTTAGGTGCAAGGATGCGCTCTTTTGCAAGATGGGTGGATCATTGGGTGATTGCCTTGTCAAACTCTAAGGTTAATTCGGCTATAGTTGGAATGAGATGATGCGGGAAAGTCGAAACGGTTGCAAGCTTGGGGCTGAAGACAGACAACCACCACCGTGCTTAGTGGCAACACATTCAGGTATATCAAGCTCCAGGTCCTCGGCATTTCGATGAGTGGCGCGTACTGGGTCTTTCTGCAGAACAACAAACAGACAACTTTGAAAGATCATCCCCTTCCCTTTATTCCCCCCCTTTAACAAAGATTTATCCAATCATGCACGTCGGTATTGTAGGCGCAGGCATATCCGGCCTTTATACCGGACTCCTACTGCGTCGAGAAGGTCACAGAGTGACCATATTTGAGGCAGCGGACCGTGTAGGGGGACGGATTTATACTCATCGTTTCACTCCGCAGGCCAAATCCCAAGACGTATACTTCGAGGCTGGAGCGATGAGGATCCCCCGCTCCTCGCTCCACTCCAAGGTCTTTGACTTGATCCGCTATTTGAACACGCACGGTCCCGCCGAGAGCCGGATCGAGTTGATCCCATATATCCTTGACCACGAAAACAACAAATCGTTTTTCCGGGGTCAAAAGGGGCTACTGCAAGATCCTCGCTGGTCTGCCAAGGCGGATCTTCCCGCAGGCTTTCGCAACAAGACCCCACAGCAACTTCTTGGCAGCGTGGTCATCCCATGGCTGACGTTGCTCCGCCAGAACTTTGATGACGGGTTCGAGAAGTTGCTGCAGTACGACGAGTACTCTTTTCGTGCCTATCTACGCTCTGTCTCTGGATGGCCCCATGAAGTAATTGAGTTTGTGGAGCTCTTCTGTTCGCAAACGAACCAATACGATCTCAGCTTTACCGAAATCATCATGCAAAACCTCGACTTTGACACTAAGGACGTGAGTCTTGGTTACTATGCAGTTGACGTCAACGGCAAGGGAGCTAACGAATTTGACAGTGGGTGACAATCCGCGACGGCATGTCACGCATGACGCAGTGTGCAGCTTGCCTTGTTGGCTTTGAGAACATCCGCCTCAACACGAGGGTAGATCGGATCACCTACTTGGACGATGGGCGCGTCGAGTTATCGGCTAAAGGCCTGCATCAAACGACGACCTCGGTATTTGATGCCGTGGTCCTTGCTATACCCCCTGCGGCCATTCACAGCATAGTGGACCGGCCTAGGTGGTCCTTTATGAAGGAGCAGGCGATCCGGGGTGCGCACTACGAACCGCTCTACAAGATGGGGATGCATTTCCGCAGTCGGTTCTGGGAGCGAACTGACAGGAACCCGTGCTTTGGGGGTCAAAGCACGACAGATCTGCGTTTCCGATGGATTGTATTTCCCTCGAATGACTTGGGCAGCAACGGGAGCGGTGTTTTGCTGCTGTACAGCTGGATGTCAGATGCGGCGAAGTGGAGCGGACTTTCGCAGGCTGAGCGCATTAAGATCTGCCTGCATGATCTGAGCAAATACTACGCTGACGACCCAGAGATTGATGTATACGAGCAGTACATTGAAGCCTTCGATATTATGTGGACGGGAGAATGGTGCGGAGGGGATGCTATGTTTCTCCCTGGTCAGTTCTCTCGTTTCCACGATGTTGCCAAGGCACGCGAGGGACAGATATTCTTCGTGGGGGAGCACTTGTCCAAACACCACACTTGGGTAAGTGCTAGACTGCAGAGCTTCAGCCCATTAAACTGACCTTCCTTTCGCAGATTGCAGGGGCCATCGAATCGGCATGGAGAACAACAGCCGAGTTGCTAGGGTGTCCAGTCCAGGGTGAGACAGGGGATACGGCAATTGACCAATCGGGGTTAGTTGCCCTCGGCCGCGAGTACTTCAGTGCAGATCAGAAGCGTATCGGGAAAAAGACTGATATTAGCTCCCGAAGGTTCAAGGCTTGCGTCATTCCTAAGCATTTGAACGTGCAGTATGTCGACATCTTTTGAACGGCGGTGGGATATCACTCAGCATTGTAGCAAGCCGGCAGTTGGAGGCTTGGTAGCAGAGCAAGTAGCGATTAGCAATAGACACTTTGAAGTAAGATGTACATACGGTTAAGGATGGAGCATGCAAGCCCCGTATACGCAAACTCCACAAGCGTGAGGACAATTACCGGGGTCCAGTGGCGCAATGGTCTGTCACTAGGAACAGGCAACCGACAGCTTCCTTAAGCCAAAAACAGTAGGTTGAATCCTGCGACCTCTAACCGTTCCCAGAGGGAATTATGCACCTTAGGGAGGAAGCATTGCGTCATACGTTATTAGGCGAGGAAAGGCTAAGTCGGCTAGTAGGCCACGCGTTTCCATTCCTCGATTACTGGCTGGATACCAAAGGGTTAAACGTAGATCTCCCGCGCCGCTATAAACGGGTCAGTTACGTAGTATCTAGATGAGAAGCTCCAATGACGAGAGGATAATAGAGGTATACACATCGAGGACAATCACCTAGTAACCCTGACTGTGCTGGTGGTACGCGCTGATCATTAACCCAGTGGGGAGTACGGTGAAAGTTTGTTGTAAAGAATCTTGGTATGTGTCCGCCCACGTGGCCCATACCATAGGATCCTACCCACCGTCGAGATCGTTCCATGGAGCACTCTTTATAGCGACGCAGCAGGCAGCAGATGTAATAGATCTATACGTGAGAGTAAAAAAGATACACCTGAATCTAACAATGCAACTCTATATCTTACATGAGTCTTTTAGGTACACCTCAAAAGTGCCTAAGCTACAGGGCCTCTAGAGATGAGGCCTTATGTGATGAGCAGCTATTTTTACCGAATTGAGCGTAAGAATACAGATTTTAAAACTCGTATTTTATACAAGTTTTGTAGGATTAATTCCCCAGCTTTCTTAGACAGCTAGCTCTAGAACAGGGCTCCTAAGCGTGGACCTAACTTCGGCCCGAGACGGCACGGGATGACACCTTATCATTTAATAAAGGTGGGTCTGTTGCCTTTAGGAGGTATGTTTGCTCACTCTAAAGATCGAAAGTGTTGGTTGCAAGCGAGCAATCGTTATAACAAGGATTTGGCTGTAATCAACAAAGAAAGCAATTGAATTGCGTCATTTCACCTGCCCCTTTCTCTTCTCACTTGTGCCGGGCGGAATCTCAGCTTCTTCCCCAACACTTTGAGCTGACTACGTCAAAGAACACTTGTCATACAAATACAGCATAGCATATCACCGGAGAAGTCGCTTCAGTAGATGTGATCGGCCGATTTGTAGCATCACGATTGTCCCGCTACCTTGTATCCTTCGACGGCCTCGCCGGCCCTCTTCTCCGTCTTTACTTTTACGTCTTGCTTTTCTTGGAAATCGACCCCTAGCGCTGAACAGCATTATGTCAGGCCAGAGCCATGGGCAAACAACAACAGAAACCATCGCTTTAGACCACGATGAGAATCCCTTGAACTTCTCTTCCGCACGCAGATGGACCTGCACCATCATTGGTCGGTTCAACAATTCAGCAATAACGGCCAATCGAATTACTGATTTTTGATAGTGGTATTCATGACTGCTACAATTGCCTTTTGTTCGTCCATCTATACGGCCGCCATTCCAGCCATATCTCAGGACTTGAACTGTTCTGACATTGTCGCAACCCTGGGTGTCACCACATTCCTACTTGGCTTCGGTACAGGTCCCCTCATCTTTGCACCGCTATCAGAAACTTACGGCCGAAACCCCGTGTATCGAGGCACGTTATTACTCTTTGTGCTGTTCAATATTGGCTGTGCCCTGTCTCCCAACATCGCCGCCCTCCTGATCTTTCGCTTTTTATGTGGCTTCTTCGGTTCCCCTACTGGTAAGTTGCTACTGTTGATGCCGCATGGATGTCGTTTACTCTTGCTGATGCGAGATATGGACGAACAGTAACAAACTCGGGTGGCTCTTTGACCGACTTGTGGCCGTTGACCCATCGTTCTGTTCCTCTGGCGCTGTTTACTGCGGCGAGTTTCCTAGGTCCAGTCATCGCGCCCATTGTTGGTGGATTTTTGACTGAATACGCATCTGTACGTGATCCTGAATGTGACATTCTGTGCTGGGCTAAATGTAACTAATACGACTTTTACAAGTGGAAATGGTGAGTTGTCACTGAGCCTTAGGCTTTTATTGCTTGTAAAGATTTCTTTATACTGATAAGCTCACCAGGGACTTCTGGCTAGTATCCATTCTGAGTGGCCTCGTATATATCACTATGGTTGTGTTTCTCCCTGAAACCTATGCACCAAGGCTGCTGCAAATAAAAGCCCAAAAGCATGGCATTCAAGAGCCACATCAGGAATTGTTCCTGAAGCTCCGGACTAACATCACTAGACCAACCGTCATGTTTCTTACCGAGCCAATTCTCTTTCTGCTATCGCTCTACATGGCGTTTATTTACGGCATATTATACCTTGACTTCACCGCGTACCCGTTTGTCTTTCAGCAAACTAGGCATTGGGACACTGGTATCTCTGGTCTTAGCTTTCTAGGTAAAGATGCTATTTTCTCTAGTTTTTCTACGAAAAAGAGCCCGACTAAGAATTGAACTTTAGGTATCGGAGCGGGAATGGCTATTGCGACCGCGGCATCACCATATATCAACCGCGTATATGCAATTTACGTCAAGAAACTAGGCGGACCTCAACCCGAAGCCCGACTGCCGCATTTGATTCCACTGTCATGGCTGGTTCCGCTAGGACTATTCTGGTTTGCATGGACAGCCGACCCTTCCATCCACTGGGCGAGCTGTATTATTTCAGGTATCCCTTTTGGTATAGGCTTTGTGGTTCTGTCATTGGGTATAACATCGTACCTCATTGACTGCTACGGAAAGTACGCTGCTAGTGCACTCGCCGCCAACGCAATTTTGAGGTCTCTGTTCGGAGCAGGGTTTCCCCTCTTTTCTCATCAGATGTACAACAAACTGGGTGCTGCCTGGGCGACCTCCACCTTGGGCTTCATTTCAGTGGCTTTGGCACCCTTGCCTTGGGTCTTCTACCGCTTCGGTCCGCGTATCCGGGCGCATTCCACGTTTCACCAAAGAGCTATAGAGGAAGAGTCTGAGGTAGCGGCTCCTTTAGATCAATCTAAAAAGAAAGGGTAGAAGATGGTAATTCTTTAGATTGGGAAAGCTATTATAGATGTGTCTGTTACATTAGTTAAATATTGCATGGTTTGTCTGCATTGAATCGCGCGCTTGCCTGCATCCATATACGACTTATAAATCCTCTCATACTATCAGGCTCCATCCTGTAATAGACTGGGGTCCCAGGCGCAGTAGAAACGTCAATAGGTAAGATACATCCAAAGTCATAGCACTATTAATAGATTGTCAAAAATAGAACTAGTATCATAAATATATATTGCAGCATAACTGTAGCGGAATATAAGATGTCACAAAATGATGTTAACACACAGAACAATTTGTATTTTGTTTCATTTGCTATGTGATAGTATCCGTTAAGTTAAGTTGGCAGTGTCCATCTGATCTCAAGATTATACCTAGTCATAGTATTTAACCTTGACACCCTTCAAAATTTCGACATCCTTCTCTTCGTTATCGCCCTTAGCAGTGCTGGTTGAACCCAAGTTCTTGATCACTCTCTGCCTCACCCACTCACCAGCCTTTAAAGGCTTTCCATCCGCACCTAGAATGTTCTGTTCAAGTAAACCCCGCTCACGCAGCACTGGAGAATCTTGTATGGGGACCAAGTCTGTGTCATCTTCGACTCGCACCATGTAGAGGACGCCTAGACGATTGATATGCGCCTGGTCCTTCGGTGGAGCCACCACTCTATGAATGCTAGATTTCAAGAAACCGTCTGGTGGATTGTATGTAAGCTATGCAAACGTGACGAAGCGGAAATGCTAGATGGTACTTACTTGTGAGAAATTGAAGGGCATCTGCAATATTGACGGTGAGGGCATCAGTTTGTGGACGTACCCATTTCCACGTTCCATCATTGCTCAGAACCTGGAGAGCAGCGACGGGTTGGCGGAAAAGTAGTGTTAGACTTCCCATATCTGAGTGACTGGAAATACCTCTGTCAGCAAGTCCATGTGAGATAAAAAGCGATAAAGCATACCCTTTAAGCCATACACCTCCTAGTTTCTTGTTCTCCTCCTCACTTCTTGCGTAATATTTCATATACCGTAGATGATCGCCGCTACTCTGCTCATAACGGTGTCGGTTGACGAACCAATCTTCATCGTCAAGCTCCAGTGTAATGGCAAAAATAACCAGGAGCTTTTTAACAATGTGGTCGTGTATGTGCTTCGAAAACCTCTCAATCGTAACCCAGTGTTGCTTGACGACTTCAGGGTGATGACGATCAGCGTGTTCTGGGATGAACTTGGGAATATTGTAAATCTCAAAATTGTCCTTGACACCGGGGATGAGGTCTCGAGTTCCCGCCGGCTTCCAACCGTTATAGTCGCCTTGTTCTAAAGCAGCTCTAAAAGGTAGTTTCTCTTCATTGGAAAGCGATAGCACGGATGATGCGAGAGCAAACTGGGTGTCGATATCTTCCTTGCTCAGGCCATGGTTCTTAACATAGAAGAATCCTGTGAGAAGATTGTCAGTAACATTATTAACTCCCAAATCACTACCAAATCGGGATCGCGAAGTACATACCTACTTCCTGTATGGCTCTCGACAACTCGGCGGCTAACTCTTGTTTCCCCCCAGGCTGGTCGAATTTAGAAAGATCTAGAGTTATCAGATCAGCCCAGTCGAGTTCCTGCGTTGTCTCCCTGGCTTGCTCATAGGGAAGCGTGACTGTTGCCGTTTCGGTTGCCATTGTGCAGAATAAGTTGTCAGCCTGGCTATTATTCACGTATAGTGACTTGATCAATTGGATCTTATGTTCTCGATCAGCTTTACACTTGAACGAGAATAGACTTATGCAGACAGGATCTGGGACAGTCAATCTAGACGAGGAAAGGTATTGACATTTGCAATGCGAGCTAAATATTGCATCATCGTTTCTCCTCATTGAATCGCTTGCTTGCTTCCGATCAAAATTTGTTTAAATCCTTCGATACAACCAGGCTGCATTCTATGATGGGCTAGGGTCCCCGGTTGCAGTGGAGAAGTCGGTGGGTGAGATATATCTGAGAACATGGCATCATTTACAGGGTTATTTAGATCATGCACTATAATCCGAAGTCGGCCATATGGTGTAATTGATACGAGATTAGGTAGAGGCCCCTTAGCCAAGATACAGGGCTGAAGTGGGAGCGCCCGTTACCTTGTCCAATTATTCTGGTACAAGAACCCGTAGTCCTCAAGAAAGCACCCATCAAACCTTTTCAAATTGTACGTGTGATATTGATAAGAGAAACTCTAACATGACATCAAATAGTCATCCGCCTGATAATGGGCTACCAACAGACGATGATCTACCCAAAGTTGAGGCTGACATAGCATCATCGACTCTTGATGTTGTGGGAGAAGAGTCGAGGCCTATCGACCCGGAGGTCAACAGACGGGTTCTTAGGAAGATTGATCTTTTTTTGATGCCAGCAATGGTAATCGGTATGTTTAAAACGAAAATAAACAGACATAGGACAAGTATCTAATGAATAACAGGATATGGGTTGGTCTACTATGATAAGGTCAGTAAGAAGTCGAGCACAATGACACGTTAATACCAGAACTATAAGCTTACGATATCACGAAGGCAATTCTTGGAAGTGCAGCGCTATTTGGCATGACTTCCGACTTACATCTGTCTGTTGTCGATGTATCAACCGATCCGCCTACTGTTAACACCTCAAGACTGAGCTGGGCTACGTCCATTTTCTACTTTGGTCAGCTCATTGGATCATACCCAATGACCTACTTACTTCAACGCTTCAACTCACGATTTATCCTGGGTCCCGTTGTAATGTTCTGGGCTGTGATATGCGCTGCCACTGCGGGAGTAACAACGTGGCAAGGCCTGCTAGTACTGCGGTTCTTCCTGGGTACGCCATCCCTACCAACACTTTATACTGAGCTTACTAACTTTGGGAGGCTTCACTGAGTCTATTGTGCCTACGGCTTTCATGATCACTGTCAGCGGGTACTACACGCAATCAGAGCAGGCTCTCCGCCAGAGTTGGTGGTTCTCGGGCACCGGCTGGTTTACCGTGATAGGAAGTGCTCTCAACTACGGGTTCGCGCAGATCAGTGGCGGAGCCTTGAAGTCGTGGCAGTATATCTATGTTCTGGCCGGCGGTTTGACGTTTCTGTTTGGTCTTTGGTGTTTTGCTCTTCCCAACTCAGCACTGAATGCGTGGTTTCTGACTGAGGAGGAACGCATCGTAGCTGTGGAGAGGCTACGGGCCGGTCACACTGGTCTGAAGAGTAACAAGATCGAGTTTTATCAGGTCAAGGAAGCCGTATTAGACATCAAGGTCTGGCTTGTGGCGCTAATGATGGCCTCAGCGTAAGGACAACATGTCTCAACGTTGCTCAATTACTAATCATCTACAGATATACGGTCAACGGTGCAGTTTCTGGCTTTGGACCTCTCATTGTTTCGACATTTGGCTACTCATCGCTCGAGAGTATCCTCTTTCAATTCCCACTTGGATCAATCTGCGCAGTTGGCATCCCTCTCACTGGATGGCTCTGCTCGCGTTATCGCAACATCCGAATCCCACTCCTTCTTCTTTGCTGTTTGCCAGTTATCGCGGGGTTTGCAGTCATATGGAAGTCTGAATGGGGAACCCGCCCTGTCGCTCCTGTGGTTGGTTATTCCATCATCGGTTTCTTCGGTCCAGTTGTTAGTCTCACCGTCACCCTCGGAGCAGGAAACGTGGCTGGTGAAACAAAGAAGAGCTTTATGGCGTCTGCGGTTTTTGTCGCATACTGTGTTGGCAACATTATTGGACCTCAGCTGGTGCGAAGTGAAACGAAAGCTCAGCATTACCCAGAGCTTTGGACTGGCCTGATTATTTGGTAAGATCGCCTCTTGCTCTGTAGACTTGAGTCTACAAGCTAACTGAGTTATAAGTTACGTGATTACCATCGCGGCTGCTTCTGTTCTCTATTATGTATTGTATCGAGAGAATGTTAAACGTAATGGACTTACTTTGGATAAGTCGGAAGGCGACAGATTGGCTTTCAAGGGGTTAACTGATAAGGAAAACTTGTACTTTAGATATGCGCTATAATTTTGCTGGTCTCGACTCCGCGGTTCCGCGGAGATCGAGTGCATTGAGTGGATTGGGTAGAGTAATTCCGGTCTTATCAGCCCGATCCACGCGTTGTTCGCTATCAACTTAGCAGTTTGACCCACTGAACTTGTGCCTCAATTGATAGGAATGGTGTGATTAGGTGTCGTGCACGCTAATTTCTAGCTTCAAATTATGTACAGGGCATACACCCACTGCGGATCCCACGCGAGTGGTGGCATGATAGACTCAGGATGTAATGATCCGGCAATCTGCGTCGAATCATCCTAATTCCACTAGTTTGACCTTCTGGAAAATCTTCAAACTGTCGATTTCTCAGATTTTACAATTCCATCCAAGCATATTCTTGAGAACCATGGCTAAACCCTCAAGACGAGTCGCCGTTATTGGCGCAGGCCCAGCTGGAGCTATCGCGACTGACGCACTTGTAAAAGAACAAGCGTTCCATACGATAAGAGTATTCGACAGGCAACAGGTTGTGGGAGGGACTTGGTGTGTGATCTAAACATGAAATAACGAGTTCCATTGGATTACTGACCGTCGACCATAGGGTTCTGACTCGCGATGGGAATAAACGTCCAGCCATCCCATCCTTGAGCGACTTGGTTGGGGATCGTGCTGATGGGCCGGTTCAAATCCCTTCATCATTCCCTTGCGAGACTCTCAGGACTGCGGAGGTTAACTCACGAGAGCTGCGATACTCTGATACCGCAGCTCATGAATTTCTCCACAGCAACTTGCCACCTGCTGTGATGGCATTTACACAGGAGCCAATTCCCGAAATTGTACCCAAAGAGGTGCTGCCACAGTATGGGCCAATCCCGGTATTCCGTCACCGAGAGGTTATTCGTAACTGGGTAGAAGATATTTTTGGCAAAAACCAGAACAAGCAGCTGATTGAGTTCAACACCACTGTCGAGTTGGCAGAAAAGGTGGGCGACGAATGGATCTTAACACTTCGCAAGGAACTTCCAAAGAAGAACTCAAACTATTGGTGGCAAGAGAAATTCGACGCCCTGATTGTAGCCTCTGGGCATTATCATTTACCTTTCATCCCGGACATTCCTGGTTTGATTGAGTATGGTGAGAGGTTCCCTGGAAGAATTAAGCATACGAAACACTACGATACCGCCGACGAGTTCAAAGGAAAGCGAGTAGTTGTTGTCGGAGGAGCAGTATCTGCCTTTGACGCACTACATGATATCAAACGCACAGCCAAGCTTCCAATTATCGCATCTCTACGTCGACCCTCGGCAATTTTCGGCTCGGCACCTTTTGAACATCCAGATATCGAGCGACGCCCATCTATATCATCATTCGATCCAGCCACAGGACGAATCACCTTCTCAGACGGGTCCTTCGTAGAGGACATTGACGTGGTTGTCTTTGCCACCGGCTTTGGTTTCAGCTTCTCCTTCTTGCCCGATATCAAGCCAGTTAACAAACGGATTCCAGGCTTGTATCAACATGTGTTCAAGTCAGATGATCCGAGTCTCGCGTTCATTGGCATGGTATGTTTATGCTGGTGCTTACTTGACGCTTGATGTTTGGGCTGACTCATTAATGACAGGTTACCGGAGCATTTGGGCTTCGTATCTTCGAGTGGCAAGCCGTTTCTGCAGCGCGACACTTTGCAGGCCGTGCAAACTTACCATCACTCAAGGAAATGGAAGAATGGGAGCAGCAGCGGGTGGAAGAGAAAGGTGACGGGCCTGCATTCTGGACGCTCATACCAGACTTTGAAAAGCACTACGAAGCTCTGAGGGCTATCGCTGGCAATCCTGCTCCTGGGACAACCGGAAGAGTGCTTCCGAAGTATGATGAGAAGTGGGGTGAGTCGTTTTGGGAGCTAATCAACGCCAGAATAGCTTGGTGGAGGGAAGAAGCAAGGAATGCAGAGAAGAAGCCAAATACTCGTGTTCTTCAAACTTCCAAGCTAGCCTAGATCTGCAAGGTAAAACAAAGGATTCAATGCATCAACGAGCTGACCGTCTTGGTCATTTCCAAGATGCGGACCTATCAGACTACCCACCGATAACGGAACAGGGATGTCATCGCGACAGCAAAGATCTGGAAGGTGTGATTAATCTGGGTTTACTTGGCGATTAATGACCAGTAACATTGCCAGCTTGTATCTGACTAAGTTTCCTACAAATAACATCACTGTACCCTTGCTCGGCATTAAGAGAGTGCCTCGACTTTACTAACTTTTTTCCTTCGCTGTTTCTCTGTCCTTGTCAGAATGGCTACGAGACCAGTCATCGAGTATTATTTCTCCTTCATATCACTATGGTCATATATCGGAAGCCGGCGCCTCCAGGCTCTAGCGAAGCAACATGATGCTGAGATTGTTTACAAGCCTATTAATCTTCTACATATATTCTCCATCTCCGGCGGGCTTCCAGTCAAGCAGCGCCCGGTTCAACGACAGGCCTATAGACTTGTCGAAATGGAAAGATGGACTCAAGTGCGAGACTTACCCATCGTACAACAGCCCAAGTTCTATCCCGCAAACCCGTCTCTCGCACATAGAGTTCTTCTCGCAGCCATCGAGGAGCTTGGGAATAGAGATTCCTCTGTCTCGGAATTTGCTCGTCGTGGTCTTGAAACTGTCTGGGCGAATGAGTCTGACATCGCCGACCCAACCACCATCGTTGAAGTGGCGAACGCATCTGGACTTGATGGTAGCAGATTGCTAGAAAGAGCTCAGAAGGAAAGCAAGCTTGCCGACCAAGAGAAGTCTCTGACTAAAGAGGCAGTGGATCGAAGGTTTTTTGGAGCACCCTTCTACATCTATCAAGGTGAACCGTTTTGGGGACAAGATCGATTGGAAATGCTAGATGAGGTTATCAAGAGTGGACGAGACCCAATTCCGTTACCCACCGAGGGTGTCTTCGATCCTCAGCAGCAATAGAAACCCCGATGAAGACCTGGCATGTTCTATATGACACGCGACTCATCTTGGGAGTTGCAGCCCAGCCTTTATGTACCACCAAGCTGAGAAATAGAGGTATTTCGAAAAACTACCAGCCGTTTTTAAGTGCCGAATATAGTGATCTTGAAAGAATCTTACCATTGAGTTGGCGGCACGACTTCAGTGCAATAACCGAGAGACTGTCGAGGCTCCCGAATTTGGATAGGAATTTGTGGCCATTTGATTGCCGTGACATGAGAACCTTCGAGGCCATACACAGATAGAATAGATGACGGCAACCACTATCAAATTATTCACCCGTAATTTCGCATGCATCTGTAGATATCTATAGGTAAAGCACGCGGTCATTTTGTTACATCTGTATCGCTTCCATATAGAATCCAACGTAAAGATAACGTACCAAATCTGACTGGGAGTAGACAAGTTACCCAATATGGTAGACAGGTGTCAGCTGACAGGTACGCTGAGCAAGGCTTACGGCTCTTAACAAATCAAGTAAAGGTCGTAGGCGTGGGAGAAGTTATCCGAATCTGAAGAGCTACACATGATATCACAGAAGCTCCTCCTCTATGGCAAGTACGGTACGTTAAGAGGTAAATTACTAATTAGGAATTAAGTCCCCTACGTCAAATGGGAATTAAGCCACCCTATCGGCTTGTCAGAATTGAAGGTTCAAGATTCAACCCAATGACCTACAAGGCTTGTTTTGGTCAAATGACTGATCCGTCGATACATCAAATTCTATTTCGGCTGATTCCTTCGTCTCTTGTGTGTGAGATATCGACGACTCAGGATCTTTGCCAGCATCTTAAAGTGCTTACGGTTATGCCAAGATTCGGTCATCATCAGTCAGACTCATAAGCACGAGCCAGCTTACGAAGCGGACGGAGTTTGTTAGTTTGTCCGTCGGTTTCGTATCTGCCGCTGAATTTTTGGAAACCTTATTGACACAGTTAGAGCCACCTAGAGTAGATCACAGTGGCGTTCACAATATTCAATATAATATGCATGTTTGCTCCACCACAAGCAAGTTGCTTTTGCGTGGAGGAGCGGGTACAACACCGGCTTCTGCTTGAAGAAACGAGCCTTGACACCTGAACCCGGATTCGTGCTGTACCAAAACGTTTTGCCTTGGCAATCTCACCTCAGATTTAAGGGGCTGCAGGAACGTCCCCAACTGTGCTACCATCAGCACAATACCTCTCACATGATTGGAGAAGAGGAATTGAGGCTGCGCATGTGGCAGAAAGTGCAATCATTTCGTTGAATTATCTAACCAATTCCGGGGTAGTTATGAAAATTGTTGAATTTAATTTTCGTTATGCATTGAATGAAATCCTCTAATTAAGCTGTGGCTCCCGGCTCGCAAACGGCGCGCAGCGTTTTCATTCTAGCTCAGAAGTTCTGCGGCAAAGGAACAGCCATGGCCACTTCGGTACTAGACAGCATTGACTCCGCGTCTACGCGCGCATTCTTAGGAGGGTTTCTCTTCGCAGGAATTGTCTACGCCCTCTATCGATCCATTCTACCTCGTCCGCTAGAGGGTATACCATACAATGTCTCAGCGACCAAGCGTATCTTTGGCGACCTTCCCGAAGTCAAGGCTTTTGGAAGCATGACCGACTGGCTTGCTACGCAACCAGCTAAGCACAAATCACCTATTTTCCAGTTCTTCGTTCGCCCCTTTTCGAAACCTTGGGTAGTTGTCGCGGACTACCATGAGGCGGGAGACATCTGCACCCAACGGCTGAAAGAGTTCGACAAGGGAACCGCAAGCACTGCCATTTTCTCTGGTGTTCTTCCTGGCGCACATATCACTCTGCGTAGCTCTGATCCTCAGTTCCGAAAGAACAAAGAACTTGTTCGAAACCTGATGACTCCATCATTCCTGAATGAGGTAGGACTGTCTGCAAACCTGTGACAAAGGCGAGGAGCTAATGCTATCCTTAGGTTTCTGCTCCCGAAATTTATGACAAGATGTCGCGGCTTGTAGAGCTCTGGAGTCTCAAGTCTGAACACGCGAACGGTCGATTCTTTTCTGCATCTCGAGACGTACACAATGCCGCCTTGGACATCATCGTATGCGCTTCATTCGGTCTCGATACTCAAAGCACTCAGTTGGTCAGGGAAATCCAACAGCTAAGTCCCGATAATATCGCGAATAACGATCCCGATGGCGAGTTTGTGTTCAAAAAAGCTGCTATGAACGAAGAGCTTGAAGCCCTTACCGTTTTGGCTGATAGTGTCGCAAAGACATTCAAGACACCTTCTCCGCCCCTCTTCCACTTCTTGTATCGCAACTTATCTTCAACATTGAAGCACGCCTTCTCCTTAACCAAGCGACTACAAGATCGTGAGATTGAAAATGGCATTAAGCGTCGACAAAATGGTGGGGGCTTGAAATGTGCACTGGATGAGATTTCCATACGTGAGGAAGCACTTGCCAAAAAGGAGGGGAGGGAACCCGATTACTACTCTCAAGTCATCACTAGCGAAGTGAGTTACCAATTAATCCATTCGAATGGGGAGATAGTGTTGCCTTGAGTATCATACTGACTCGGATTTAGATGATGAACTACCTGATCGCCGGCCATGAATCAACATCTTCCGCTATTCGATGGGGTATCAGCTACCTCAGCGCTAATCAGCGTGTCCAAAACGAGCTACGCAGTGCCCTTCAACAAGCCCATCACCAAGCCAAAGCTGAACGTCGTCCTCCTTCGCTTACTGAGATCCTCCAAACTCGTGTCCCGTATCTTGATGCTGTTTGTGAAGAAATCTTTCGACTCTCGTACCCCTTTGGTATGTCGCTGCGAGAAGCCTCGGTTGACACTCAGATCTTGGGAGCTCGTGTCCCCAAAGGCACAACTATCGTATTCTTGTCGAACGGGCCCAGCGTGTTGGCGCCTCCTATCTCCTACGATGAATCTCGCAGCAGTGAATGGGTCCGCTCACGCAAACCAAAGCAAGTCGTCAATGAAGAGTATGATTATGCAGGATTTATTCCTGAGAGATGGCTCAAGAACACACAAGGTGAGGACGGCAAGGAAGAAGTCGTTTTTGACTCTCAGGCATTCCCTATCCAGACCTTTGGGTTAGGTCCTCGAGGCTGTTTCGGGAGGAGGATGGCGTATCTCGAGATGAAGCTTTTCTATTCTCTCATTCCTTGGACGTTTGAGATGTCAGAATTGCCGCCTCAATTTGCAACCCCCAAACCAGTGTCGTCATTGACGCGGAACCCTGATAGGGTTTTCATCAAGACCAAGCAGGTAGTCCTCTAGAGAACAGGCGTGAGTCAGTCTAAAGTTGATATAAATAGCAAAACCCCCAAATGCAATTCCTAATATTGGCTCTCCCTAACACTACGTTATACAATGGATTTTAATGAAATTTGGAACTTTTCAAAATCATAGTACTATTAATTTTTCCAGATCTCTCTCACGCATTAGTGATATGCTTTGAACCGCCTTCTATAATTTTGTAACCTCAACATCAGGTACTGGTAACCCTCATACCGTTCTTTCTGCTCTGTCCGCGAACCCAGCCTTATCCCAAGATTCCTGCTTCAAAGGCAAAGGCTCTATTGAGGTCAACAGTCCGCCTCGATCTTGTAACACTGGCTCAACCCTGTCCCTGGCACCAATTCCAGCACCGCCTGTCCCAAAATTCGTTTTTATAGTTGCCAGAGATCTGTCAATGAAAATTCCTTCTGTGCTGCTGGATCCGGTTGATAAAATGTGCATGGACCTTGCCCGTGCCATCGCAGCGCGAAAAAGCGGTTGTGTATGAGGCATGCAGGCTACCATAGTGCCTACACAGACCTCTATGCATGACCATACGACGACTCCTTGTGAATCGACTGTATCAAATATTCGTTAGTAACAGAACTTCAGACGCTCGATTCGTGGTGGAAGTTTACCAGTTGCATTTAAGGATCCGCTAAAGGTCAGCAAATATGGGATACGAATGCAGCTGGCGGCAATAAGACTGCGAGATAATCGCTGGTGAGCTGAAACAAGTTTATACAACAGGCGAGGAACTTACAATATTCCAACGCTGAAAATGACAATTACTCCCGTTTTCTTTCTCAACTTAAGCCCCAAGTTAATCAGTTGGGTCAAAGGCAAGGCGAACATCCAGACATCCAGAGCGACGTTGATGCCGGCGTGTGAAAGCACTATCGCCTGCAGATCAAGCGTTACTCCACGAGGTGGGTAATCCTTCCACCCCTCCCACTGCATCCATATCGGTTGTCTTTGGCAGGCTCCGCAAATGGCGAAGACTACACTGACGAGGATTGTGAAGCCTATCGTCCACTTGACGATTGTTCGAAACCCGGGGTCCGGGAAGGTTCGCAAGAAAAAGTATAAAATGGAGAGCTTGACCAGACATAAGCTTAGGACGTAGCCAAACTCAACGATTAAGATGTACTGTTATTATCAGCAGCTAGTACGTACTTCAACGTGTACTGACTTACGATGTAAAATCTCGTGATTTCGATATCACTATAAGTCCAGATGTTACGGCCCAAGCCCACGACGGTCACTAGAAAAGGGCAAGGTCAGAAACTCTACCGCAAGTTCAAAGAGCTGGGAGCTTACTAAAATGAGTCATGATAGATATCAGTGTTATAAAAACCTGCAATCAGTTAGCAATCCACCCGCCAAAGAATAGACACTTTCAAGAAGACGAGTTGGCGTACCAGCGAAACTATAACCAGATAATCATCGGCGCCCCATTTTGTGAATCGATTGACTTTGTTTACGATCCTTGTAGTGACTGAGACTACTGCAATGCCGAACGAAGCAAATACTATGGCTCTGATTTCGACGGTGTTGTCGACTTCCGGGTCACCGCATGTTATTTGCTCTATGAGGAAGAAGTCTAATCGAGCCAATAGGATTAAATGTTAGTATTTCAACTATTCTTAACTTCATAGCTACAACACGGCTCTTGTTGCTGGTCCTTGAGCCGTATGAAACCCTAACCTAGCGAGTGCCTGACGCTGCAATTCCTTCGGACGCAGTGAGCGACGATTTTGTTAAATTTCTTATCGTGGCATAAGCGGTTGTGGTTCTCGGTGGAGGATATCGGAGGATCCATCAAGTCGTTGAGACAGTCAGTCTGTTATATTATTAGTAAACTCTGCAGTTCAAGATCCTTGGGTAGAATACCTACTGAACATAATGGGCCATCTTCCAGATTTCGGGCAGTGGTAGGGCTACTAGCGATAACAGGATATAAGAAACACATCAGTCCGACGATGCACACTTGAAGTATCGTAGATACTCTCATAGTGGTCTGTGGTGCTGGTAATCATCGCCGACCACAAGGCGGCAACCAACGTTGGGGTGCAAGGGAGGAAAGGACAAGAGCCATGGCCGCGTCTAGCGCTGACCTGTCTAGTACTTAAGAATGCAAGGGGCAACATGACATGTGTTCCTGTGGCGCTGCGTTAGCAATGTTCTCGGATGGTACGAAGCCTGACAGTTTTTCATCGGCTTGGATTGGGCAAGGCTTGAACACCGTATGTTCTCCCACCGTTTAGAAGCCAATAAGACTTGTTATATACCGAATGCAGTAAAGACAAGAGAAAGGGTTGCCGCCACCATCAGGGCAATTGTCTTAGCATGTTGCTTGTGTTGTGCTGCAGCATTCCAGAGGCTCAAATAAGGTTGCCTTAGGCCATCCACACAGGGCTGATTACGTAGATGATCAACCTTGATAAAAAGATGGAGATAACTGAATTGTATCGGTTCCATCGGTCCAGTAGAGACGGCAAATCTTCAGCCGGAGGTTGATAAGGAGCTGTGGTGGTAGGCATCGCACTCGGGCACCTTTCTACGACTCATGCATTGCGCTTTCAATCATCTAACTGGTGAAAAAAAGCGACAAACAGCAGGGAAAGGTTTCTCGTGGCATGAAAATATTACGAAATCTAGAAACGTGTTAGATAAGTCTAGTGTCGCTGATCGACATCCACAATTCTATGATTACCTATTCAGTCGGCGGCTCCGCCATCATGTATGGGAGATACAATGCTGGAACAAGCAGAGCAGCCTCAGGGTAGAGAGGACAATTGTAAGTAAAGACCCTGTTACATACTTACGCCCGTCCTTGTGTCACAGCGGAATTCGGTACTAACCGGGATCAGCCCTCTCTGCCAATCAGGATCTTTAGATGCGCGGCCGTTGACCAATGGAAATGGCATGTTGTGTTTAGTCATCATACCGAACCTTGCACTCTTTGCCTCTGGGGGCTGCAACATTTTACACTTGTGTCCCGTCTTCTACTGGCTACAACTCTCATCCCCTCGCGGTCACAGGTCACTATAAGCGCCTCGTTGAATCATCGGCAATGATCGACATTCGCTTAACTTAAACTTTGGCGAGGCAAATTTATTGTCTATGTCTGGTACTGCTCATGGTAACGGAGAGTTGCTGAATTGAAGGTATTCAGAAATGGATTACAACGCTAAATCGAGCACTGCTTGGTGTTGCAGATGGACCCATGCGCGCGAAGAAGAGACCCACGTGAAACGTCACGTGAGCCTACTCATGCCTTCCTGGAATGACTCCATGAAGATTCCCGTTTCATTGGGGCTCGGATGCAAATTACCCTCATGGCACACTGGGGCCAAGAGTCATAACTGGAGGTATTCACAAAAGCATGAGGAGGTCAATCCGAGCCAGCTTGTGTTGTGGGACTTTACAAGCCGATCCATCAGGCGGGATGCTTATCTAATCTACACGTGATCCTCCCAGATGATCACCTTCACATATCTTACCGTACCATCTGGGTCCAACGTCCAACACATCATTGCAATCAAGTGTTTAGGTATAACATTTCGGTTATGTAACATACTTGGTCTCTTGACTTCATCCGTCAGAGAACGAAGTAAGTTAAACCCTTGGTGAGAAAAAGCTGTTTTGATAGCCCCCGCTCCCACCTGAATCATCTAATATTTTTGATATGGAGGACGACCTTTTTTGCTTTTCCGCACTTTAACAGAGTCCGCCCCCTGTTGTGTCTCAAAAGTATATATATTTAACAGCTCTGTACCTACTGGTATTCTAGTCTAATACTACCTCGGCTTCTGCTCCTACTAGAAAACTTCAAGATTAATCTCAAAGCTAGATGCTGCGCAGTAGGGTAGGTTGATAGTACCGGTATGGAGGGTTGCCCCCGCAGTTTGAGTACTCCACCAAAGATCAGTCCTAATTCAGGCTAGTCTAATACAGGTTGCAAGGGTTAGGAAGGGCAATTTCCGCACTTCCGCTCGTAGATTTCGCTGTCAAGGAACCTTTAGCTCCATATATCAAATACCGGAGAGGTAAGTACATCTACATGCGGGAAATAGCCACAGTCCTTGTGGCTAATGGAACGCCCGCCTAATTAGAGATGAGTTTCGCCCCAGCCACTAATAGCAGCTGAGATCGCTCTCTTTTATCTTCCCTATTGAAAACTAGTGCTTTTTTCTGTACACGTATAGCAGAGCCAGTCTATCAGACCCTCCTATAAGCGTTCTTTAGATCGGGTAATAACTTGACTTTCAGCAGTTAAACCCCCGGGAAACAGCTAGACTAATTATGGCTAGTGCACCAGCCTCACTGAAATAAATTCTTGCAAGCTGGAATGCATATACATACAGAACAGGAAACCAGGCTGCGCATTCTTGCAGGTCACCCAATGATGAACAGGGCTTACTAAGAGATCCAAGCGCTTGTTTAACTGATTGAAAATTAAATCCCTCATTTGCAAGGTTTCAGCTCCAATTCCCACGGCAAAATCCCTCCGATAAACAACCTCACCAAGTAACCGATCGAATCCACTATTCAGCTTACTAGATCCTACCTTAAGCCCTCTAGTTTGAGCCGTTGCACTACTGAAATGCCATTACAAAGCAAGAGAACAGTCAAGGTCCATGAAATCCCCGCAGGCACTACCAAGAAACAATATCTTGACTTTGTTGAGCATCTTTGTACCAAGCCGCAGAAGACCTCCAAGTTTCACTTCTCTCGGGTTACTAAGCACTTCAAAGGGAAGTCTAAGTCAAATGCATTAGAATTGTCAGTACCAACAGATGGGGTAGCAGAAGAGCCAAAGTCAAAAGATGAAGCAGAGCCAGCACAGTCATCTTCGACTTCAAGAGGTGAAGGGGAGCAGGCTGAACCACTACTTGACAATTCTCGGCCGGCAAAGGGATGGATAGGAACCACGTTCTTTCTCCAGAATGATCTTCCAGTTGGGACGATCTCTTTTGAGAATGACATTCTCAAGAAGGAAGCCCTGGAACGACACGAGAAGGATAAAAAGTCCTGTTGGAAGGATTGGACGGTCGAGGACAACTTCAAGGGGGTCACGATTCTCCATGACACGCCCGATGCGAAAGTCGAGTAAGTGGTGTTTCATGCAGAGATAATCGCTTATAATGCTAAACTTCTCATTTTAGTATTTGTGCAGTCCACGGGCTAGGCGGCAACGCTATTGATACCTGGACTGCTAACAGTGGTAAAATGTGGCTCAAGGACTTCCTACCGGAGCATGAAAACTTCAAGAGCAGTCGCATCATGACTTTTGGTTATGACTCGGACCTAACGGACAGAAGCACCGTTATGGAACTGGAGAACTGGGCGGAGACTCTTCTTCGGTCTCTGAACGAAGTGCGAAGTGGCGGCAAGGTACCTTCCATCATCATAAGAAAGAAAACGGTGGACAAGCACATTACTGACTGTATTGACCTAGGAGAAATCAAGACCGCTATTACTTGTGTCTCACTCTCTAGGAGGGCTGGTTGTACGAAAGGTAGACTTCACCCTGACTAACGAATGCTGAACAACTCACCCTATCTTCTAGGCTATGGCCCGCCTCCATCTCACACCGAACTGCGAGAACATCACACTTTCGCAATGTGGCATCGTCTTTCTAGCCACACCGCATAGCGGATCAACAAAGGCTGATTGGAGCAACTTTTTGGTAGCCACCGCACATACAATGGGAGGCGTTAGACCAGAAACAGTCAAAACACTACAATCGTTCAATACGGCTTCCGTTTGGGATACGGTAGCATATCTAAATCTTGAACCATGCCCGCCCTTTCGATGCTTCGCAGAAGGTCTCAAAATGCGGGTGAAAGGCACGAATCAACATGTAAGTCTGAGGATCCTCTACCAAACGGTTGCTGACTTTAAGTTTCCGCAAAGATTGTGACACAGGCATCTGCCACTCTAGGCAAGCATCAGGCACACATGATCATGGATGTTGATCATAGCTCCATTTGCAAGTTGAATTCGAGACTGGGAGCCCTTGTGACGATCACTATGGCACTACGAGATTTATTGCATGAGGTGACCACTGGTGGCGTACAGCAACCCAAGGCTCAACAAGACCGCCGTGTATCAGCCCATGATAAAACAGATTCGGCAGATAAGTCCTAATACGATCGTTAGATGTTTGGCCAGCCGCGCTTCCAAGCCCATACATATCCACCAGATCGAGGCTTCTGGTGGGAGGGAAACGAGTTGAACGAGATTCAACATCAAATCACATCTGCGAGACCTTTCTTTGGCCGGTCAAAAGAACTCGAGACGCTTGAAACGTCGTTAGCCACAAATACCACCCGTCCGAAACTTACGGTGATCAAGGGTATTCCAGGAATAGGGTACAGTATTAACCGCGTTGGATCTCCTCTTTACAGGATAATAATCTCTGTGTAGGAAGACCGAGTTTCTCCTTCAGTTTGCAGCTAGACAACGAGGGCGTAGAAACGTCTTTTTCCTAGGATCCCATGAAATGGAGACAGTCGACAGTGTTCTTTCTAAGCTGTCGACGAGAATAGGTTTCGAGATGATCGATAATCCGGCTGAGAATCAGGAGCGGTGGAGAATCACTCCCGTCTCCGAACGCATCCAGATCTTCATGACGTGGCTGGGACAGGCATGTAACAAAGAATCACTCTTTATCGTTGATGATATTGAAGCCTTTGGCTACTCCAAGATCCCGGACATCCTGAAGTACCCAGCATACCACACCCTGGTCTCGACTCGAGATTCCAACTTGATACGGACCGATCGAAATTTTCGGGAATTCCGACTACCTCCTTTGGGATACATCGATACAATGAAAATCCTGGAAAGCACGCTTGAAGGACTATCAAGCAATCCCATTTATCAAAATGGACTTGAAGTAGTCGCTCGTCGAGTTTCAGGCCATCCTCTTGCAGCTCGGAATGCCATGCCATTCATAATGGAGCATCTGGCAACCTACGACAGCCCAAGTATCGAATTTTCAAACCTCTTCCATAGCGACGACCCTGAAGAACGGAAAACATTTCTAGAGTTCAGCTTCGAAGGCCGATCGCTGTGGAGTGCTTTCAACACTTCGCTTGAGCGTCTTGAGCGTCAAGAGAACCACAAGAGCGCAGCCAGTCTTCTCCAATTCCTTCCGCTCTTGTGTTTCGACAATGAGTGTGTAGACGACTTTTTGAAGATGGACAACCGCTGGCTTCGTGAATCTGAAGACGACCTTCCCGATATAGCGATACTCAGGTCTGGATACACGCTTATATCGAGCTGGCTCTCTAAGCTACGCGGAGTGTCGTTCTACGTTCATAGTGGCTCGCAGGGTCCCATCAGATCCTTCGATATCCATCCTCTTGTGTCACAGTACATGCTGTTACATATAGACGAGTGGAGAAGGATTAGTCTCTTGAGACAAGTACTGCACCTATTCTATAAACTAGAAGACAGAGGGGCGACACGGGAGTCCCAAATAAAGCCGCATGTACAACACTGCATAGGAGTCTGTCATGGACTAGGGTTGTCACTGAGCAATTTGGATCTCCCAGAAGATGTGATGAAGTGGGCGGAGGAGTTCCTCAAGAAACAAGATATACAAGAGCTGGATGATGTGGGAGACCTGGGAGAGGATCCATTTGCTGACCCTGTCAAATTGCCCGATAAATCGGTAGACGATTTCGTCACGCTTTGTGTTGAGACGAGAGAGAAACTACAGGGCTCTGGGAACACAATGACAGAAGGCTCGGCTGCATACAAGATGATAGCGGATTGTAAAATGGCCTTTCAGAAAGCACAGAGGCATATAGGAGTGCCTGAAGAGTTACCCGACTCATGGAAGCCCATTCTTGTCGATGCCATCACCATGTTGCAGGACATGGTCAGATTACGTAGCATTTACCCAGAGTTCATTTGGGACTTGGAGGACTACAAAAAAAGACTGCAAGGATACCAGTGAGTCTCTGTAATAGGCAGAAGTCTTAGAATCTATGAAATATGCCACACTTCATATCCTAGAGTCTCCCAGTGTTCCAGATAAGCTCATCGCATTGATAAGTTGAGCCTAAACCACGGTACCCCCGCAGACATCGGGCATACGAGTACATCCGAGCTAGTAGTGGCGTATGTAGGATAAGCAGGATTGCATTGGCAGAAAAAAAGTGGTATTGAGCATGTGACACGAGCACTGAAGCGGCTGAAGCCAGCCCTCATCTCATCTCAAGTAAACCGTCTTCTCTCAACTTTCGGTCCAGCTCGAATACTAATTTTATTTATCCAGTCGAGACGCCACTATTTGGATCAGACTTCACAAACACCGTTGCTAGCCTATCTTTCCGATCCTCCCTATTAATGAGAGACGGGGCCTCGTAGTGAAGCCTAGCTGCAACCCCTCACATAAGCCTCCCAGCCTCCTATCAACAAGCATGGAATCAAAAGACGACGGCTTAGTCAGATTCCTGCGTCTCTTTCAGTCCTTCCAGTGCCAGAGAATCCCCAGTGACCTCTGGATTCGAGCTTGCGAGCCGAGGCCGACTTGGTCAAAGACTGGAGAGATCATCAAAAGACTCCCTCTGGAGGCGGGGGTTCCCGAATGGCTTTTGGAGTTCTATGATGGCAAGATGTTCTTGTTTCATGGCACAGAAGTGGAACAATACAATGGATACGTGAAAACTATTATGGAGCATGGAGTAGCATATCTTGAAGCTACAAACGAAGGACATCCTATCCTTGAAGTCGCTCAGAGTCCGTCATTCGTTGATGAACGCATGTTAGCCCAAGAGCGTATCGCCATCATTCTACAGGCTTTCCCTTCAATCAACACTGAGATCTTGGGAGAGGAAATAATCGACAGGCTAATGGATGTTGTCAAGACCTCTATCCTACCATTGCTGTCATCTCTTACAGACGCTGACATTGAAGGCTGGCTTTTGCCTCAAAGCCCTGAGGAGTGAGTTACCATCAACACAATGTCTAGGTCATCGACAAGACTTTCCGCTAACATCCGAGTCGTAGGAGACAGCCCTACTTGGTTTCGCTGCTCGAGTTTCTATGTCAAGTCATTGGTTTACTGGGAATTGTAGATCCCTTGATTCCATTGCCGCTGCTAAGACAGATATCCAAAGTTATTTCCAATGACAAAATGGCCAATTGCTCTATTGTTTGGGGCGGAATCCCCCAGATACTCGATACTTACCTACCTAACGGCAGCGACACATTGCAGTCCGCCGTCCTTTCCTCTGAGATCAAGACCGATCAGAGAAGTAATGCACTGACCGGACACATCTTGACGATGATGTTGTCAAATGAATCTTTGTTGACTGAGCCAAAGTTGCCCGTCCAGATGCTGGATCAAGCTCTGTCCGACTGGCAGCCTTTATCATTGAGCAATCCATCTACTATGGAGTACCTTGCAGCAACCAGCTTCTGCAGTCGATCACAGCTAGATATGATCAGAAAGCCATCATTTGTTACAGTGGACGTAATGGCACTACAAGGGCTCTTACTGTCTCGAAAAAAACAACACAAAGACGCTGCCAAAGTCCTGGAGTTGTCGATGGTGCCCATCACTTCCCAGTATGGACTATGTTCCATGCAACTTGGAATAGTCACAGCCGAGCTGGCGAATTGCTATAACATTTCTCGACAAGAGGGCAAAGCAGAGGATTGTCTTAGACCAGTAATCCAGGCACGACAGGACCGGAGTCTCTCAACTCGGCGCGATTGTATCTATCTCGGGCTATCCCTAGCCGACTCCTTCATAGGACGGGCTAGATACAGCGAGGCTGTACCAATACTTCAGAGCATCATCGACAACCACGACATACCAGCAACCTTTCGCATGATGAGTGTCCTTCGACTAGCTAGGTCCCGACGTAGAATGCACGAGGATACCCAGAAGGCTTTTAAAGAGAACAGCCCACTCTGGGCGGGCTTTGCAATACTCGGTCATGTGCCTGAGGTTCTCACAACAGAATATGTTGAGGAACTCGCTTGCAATATTTCAGATATACCTAAGCGGCAACAGGGAGACTCACAGAAAATACAAGAGCTCATAGAGGCTGTCAACTCCGCGCTGTGTAGCTCAATCTCTCTTACAGATAGCCCCTGCTGGGAGTGGTATACGAAAATACAACAACAATACTTTGGACAAATCACAGAAGCCGCAACGAACAACAAAGGAAAGCAAATTGACAAGGAAATGAAAGATGAAAACGAACAGGAAGAGAGTGTACTAAGCGAAGAAAGGAATGAAATGGGGACATTCAATTCCTCCCAGGTGTTTGATGACTTGGAACCCTGGTCAGAGAAATTGGTCTTGTCATTTGGTATAAACCTCAGTCCTTCCACTGATTGTCTTATTCCAGATGGTGGGGGAGTTCGTGCCATCTCCAGTCTTTTCATTTTGAAACGCATCATGCACCGGATCAGGGAGCTTGAATTGATTCACCCCGACGGTCCAGCCTACTCTAGTAGCTCGTCCTCGTGGACTAGAGATGGAAGTGGTCCACCGAGAGCACTAGAAGAGTCAGATAGAGTTGATGAATATCTCCCCTGTCACTACTTTGACTACGTGGCTGGGACATCAACCGGCGGGTAGGTACCTAGTAGGAAGCGACTTAAGTTTTAGCATAAGCTGACCACTGCCAAGTCTTAACGGCATCATGATAGGAAGGCTAGGTATGCCTGTTGACCAGGCTATCGATAATTTTATCGACTTTGGTAATGCCGTTTTTGGCCATCCCAGAGATTTCAACGCCACATCAGACCACAACAATTCGCGAGCCAAGTTTTCAGCCGTCAGGGCTAGCTCCGCCTTACAGAATATTCTTTTGAACAACAATCATGTTGTAATGGAGGACAGTTCAAAGCCATTACACATTTTCAAGGAGGCACATGATACTTTTAGAGAGTACGGGTATAGACATCGCACTCGAACGTGAGTTGACCCTCAACTTCTGTCGAATATATAGACAACTAATACCTCCAAGCATGATAATTTCCTGTCGCAACAACGACGGTGCTGCAGGCGCACACATCTGGAGAAGCTACGGTAATGCGGGCAACTCGGCCACAATTTGGGAGGTGGCGCGTGCCACTTCTGCCAATCCAGTCTACTTTGACCCAATAGAGATCAACGGCGTCACGCACGTCGATGGAGGGTTAGTGGCGAATAATCCCTCATTCGAAGTCCTGCAAGAAGTTTACCTAGATTGCTACTATGCTCCCGCTGTTTTCGTCGCCATCGGGACAGGGGTCGAGACCAAGGTGATTCCTAAAAACGTTTCCAAATGGCGCGACTTTCCTGGACTCCAAAAATTGCACAAATACTCTCAACAAATCAAAGCACCACGTCATTCGGATAAAGAAGAGCTATTCACTGAGAACGTAGTCAAGAGGTGGTTGGAGCTTGCTCCCCAACGGGCATACAGGCTCGATGCCGAAGGGGATCTGCATGAAATGCCCTTTGACGACTGGCGTCCGGCAGGTACGGGAAAGACAACTCTCCAAGAGATCTCAGATATCACCAATGACTATCTACGTAAAGACGAAGTGAGAGATGTTATTCATCATATTGCTAAAGAGGCCGTTCAGATTCGACGTGCACGAGCAATGACAGAACGATGGAAGGCTTTTACCCAAGACCCAAGGTTCCGCTCAGGCTAAGGATCTGATTTCAATGGCGTTATGGGGACAGGGGGAGAGGTGCAAGGACCTAGTGATGTAATTACATAGGAAAGGATGATGCGATGGTCACTTATATCGTCGATGAAGACGCAATGTTGTCTATATCGGATTTCTTATCAAATTGCTACTCCTTTAACCACTATTTTCTTTATGTCTGGAAACACTGAGGTTTCCGCAACAGTCTATACTTCAGTAACTATATCAAGGTTTAGGCAAAGGAACCGATCTGAGCTGTTTGATCTGAGTTTCAAATCTGACTAGTCGTAGCCCGCCGACAGTATGCCACTTTTCCTATGGCAATTAAGATACATAAAAGACGGGCCCACCTGGCGCAGTACCATAAGCTCATGCTGAATATTCAGATTGGCTTCATCACCCTTTCCCTTCATTCGAT
This sequence comes from Fusarium stilboides, assembly GCA_014822085.1. Classification (NCBI taxonomy): domain Eukaryota; kingdom Fungi; phylum Ascomycota; class Sordariomycetes; order Hypocreales; family Nectriaceae; genus Fusarium; species Fusarium stilboides. Next base: position 29,612 of record JAASAY010000524.1, read on the forward strand.
TGAAGTGGTTGACCTGCGTACCAAAGATCTCCTTATGCTTGGGCATGAGAGTCCATTTCTCGAGACGCCCAAGCGACTGCCACATACTGATGCTCCACGTTTTACCAATTGAATTTTCATTATCGTCCTCTATGCGCCTACATCTGTTGGAGAAACAGCCAAAGTGGTCGCTGTTCTTGGTAAGCTCCCCCATGCCGCTGTCGAGAGTTGGAATGATCTCAGCTGGTGTGCTGTTTTCCCAAACTTGGCCGGAGCGGATAGGGTGGTGTTTTTCATGAGGGTCAACAGAGACGAGCTTTCCGCGGGAGTCGGACGATAATGCCTCGTGTACTAGTGATGGCCAGCCATCTGGTTCAAGGGTGTCTGTCTGTGATCTGGGAATGCGGTCCTTGGCTGATACTCAATACTCATGGGTGTCAGTCTTGTCACTCATTGACTCTGCGATGACTGAGTAGCCCTCTAGATAAGGTAGAGCGATACAGTCTCTGTATCGGTGTGTACAGCTCTTTGAATACTCCGATGTTGGAAGCAGGAGATAGCCCTCTATACCACCATTCTGGAGGCAGTGTTACTTCCCACTCTCGAAAGATAGCAACGTCTTTCCAGTAAAGAGTGAAGACAAGCTGAGCGTGCGAACTGCGCATCCGATATCGATCGGAACATGTATACTTACACTCTTACCCTTATAATATGCTACTTGTTCCCCTCGAGCAGTTGCCTATTTCTTATCTGTTTGCACTACAATCTTTCCAGCAGCCGAACCTTGCATTAGACTCTGGTATGCCTCGGCAGTTTCCTCAAAAGGAAAGACCTTATCGATGACGGTTCTGATCTTCTTCTCCTGTACCCATATCGCAAGGTGTGCCATATCTTCCGCGTTATCTTTCGTGACGAACGGCTCAGACTGTCTTCTATAACCGCCCAGAAACGGGGGTAGGATTGTTCCTCAGATTTAGAGGATAAGAGCTTGAAATAAGTAATAGAAATATATACTAATCCGCTTTATTTGCTGAGAAAGTTGAATCTCTGGTATCCTAAATATATTTAACATCATTCTGCCAATTTACATCGGTAACAATCTCATAAAAAAGGTATAGCAAGTCGGAATCAAGAAATAAGGTAGAGTTTATAGGCAATCAGACTGTCAGGTGTCTAAAGATGGAGAGGAACTTCCGTTAGGAGTATCCTCTCGAACTTTCGGCCCCCTGTATCGAATAGGTTATATGTGCAAGGCTATTTACAAGATGTAGCGAACTAGAATCAGACCTTAGAACCTATGGGTCCTACCAAGCTGGCCACCTCAGGCCTTAGCTAGGTCAGTTGACGGACAGGGTGTAGGCAGAGGTCGTGAAGACACAGTTGGAGCCTACAACTATTAGAATGAAGTACGTACGAGAAGCGGTGGAGATATGGGATGCTAGAAAGAAGTAACTCACCGATGAAGGGCTCGGTGCCGGCTTGGAACTTTGTCGCAACATAACTGCTAGGAACGCCCTGGTTGTTCGTCAAGTAGGTCAAGAAGGGGAGCAGGTCAGCCTTGAAATTGCCAAGGTTAGAGGGTGCGACAAAAGAAAAGACAGTCGTATCGCCATTGGGACCCTTAAACAGGCTCCAAGTAGTACCGCCAATGTTAGGCTTCGCGATAGCAGGTTTGTTTTGCTCGGAGATGGGCCCAGCGCCACCATAAGCCCCAACCCAAATCATGATCTCGTATTTATTAGCAGCTCCGACAGAGGGCGCGAGCCAAAGATCATAGGAGACATCTGAAACCATGCCGGTACCAGTGTAACTTGTGAGTGGGTCAGTGACGCTGCCAACATGTAGTGACTAGATATCTCTTACCGCCAGTTCCATGTAGTAGGGACCGACTTAATGTCGGAGATCTTCTTGTTGATATTCTCGAGTGCGACGTTAGAGTAGGACTTAACCTTAATCGGGTTTCCAGCCCAAGACCAGGTGGTAGACCAATTAAAGATCTTATTGGTGGCAGAGTTGAAGGTAGTGCACTGAGAGCCAGAAGTAGCGTCACCTCGGCCCCAGTTGTTGTGGTAGAAGGTATAACCCTGAGTGGCAACAGAAGCAAAGGCGTCACACCAGGTTGTGGCTCGCTTTTCAATGGTATTGGAGGGAGAGGTAGGTGTAGCAGCCGCGAAGGAAGCGACAAGGGCGGTCATGGGGACGCAAAACTTCATTTTGACGGTGTTGGTAGTTAGAATGGATTGCAGTCGGTCTACAATGATCAAAGGTGAGACTGGTGTGAGATGGGCAACTGAAAAGGCCAGACAAGCTGCAATATATAGATAATGTCCCTATGCCGAATATACATTGGTTGGCCTAATTTACATTTGAAGACCATTGCTTAGTCAGTGCCTTTAACGCCGGAAGTCCCGTCTCGTATTCTGTGACATAGCAAGGATTGCCCCAGCTCAATGTAGTGGGTTCGAAGGACGGTCTATACTACAGAACAAGGGAAAGAAATGTTAATTTTATTAACCAATTAAAATAGTGCCTTATCGCCCTTTACCTACTAAAATGGAAGGACCTTTGGTTAGTATTTCGTATTAGTACCCGCTGCGTTAAAGTTTATATACCCTGTTCTACTTTGTATAGACTATAGGTATTAACGCAAGAAAATTAGTCACAGGTTAATTCGTATCTAGTTTTACATGCTGTTTCGATAGTCCGGCAAATCGGCATAGTAAGGTTCAATAGTTTCAAGATATGAGAACCCTGGTGAAACAACAGAACTTATTACAGGTGGATTTTTTGTAAACTGTTAAATTTTCGGTAGTAACCCGTGCTTTAGCGTGAGTCAAGGGCATGTAGAATGGCAGAAATACTAGACCGCCGACGCCATGCTTCTTGAGGTCTTGAATGCCGCTTTTTAGAATTTCGTGGTCGGCATCTGCATCTGGGAGCCTTTTTATGGGAGATATGAGCAAAGGGTTGACATACTGGAAGGCTGCATGGGTTACTTGCCGATATCGGAACTTGGGACAATACTCAGTCGCGGGAGCTTCGGATCCCTTGACGACATTGCCATATCCGGACAATGGGGAACCGTATTGCCCTGCGACTACCTCAGTGGCAGTCTTGGACACAAGTAAGTGGCAGTCTTGGACATAAGTAAGTGGCAGCTGGATAGACGCATCTCGTCCAATTCGCCAGGTCCGTGTTATAGTCAGAGGCCTGTGTTTGAGAGCTCGGAACCAAGACACAGAGCTTCACTGATAAGATGCTTGTAAAGAGAGTCTTTCTTTTATGTCGCTTTCCAACCTCGTATCTCGGGCAAATTATTAGCGAGACTCATGCTTGGAGTCTCCCTAAGGCATTATTCTATATTAGACATGGCGGTTTGTTGTGGAGAAGTCAACCCCGGCGGCGGCTCTTGGAGCACTCAGAAAGCAGTTTCTGGACATGTGGAGTTTACTCATCTCTCCGACATATCAAGACAGCTATACTTTGATCCTCCCTGTCTAGGAGAGTGTACTTATCAGCAGCTACTTATGCCACGGACACAGTGACGATTGGACTATTACGACTTACTAATGTTTTCAGGACTTGGCCCATCACTATTCTTAGTTGCAAGCCATTGCGCAAGATTGGTGAACATTCACGAGCCAACTCTCAACCTTCTTTTCAGATTTTTTTCGGAGCTACCAGCACCTGAGCCGGAAAAATAACAACCTCATCATCACCAACACCATAATCCCCTCCTTTCTTCACAACCAAAGGACACAACAAAATTCTCACCACCGACTTCTGCGTCTCATAGTCCTCATTCGTCAACCTCGGGTTCCCACTACGTTCGTTCATCAAAGAAGCATTGAAGTAGACAACGCTTGTAAGATCGCCGTCTGTATCGTACTCGGGCTGCAACGGCGGAAGCATCACATACTCTGCTTTTTGGCTCCTCATCTCAACTGAAAGTTCCGCTGCTTCTTTCGTGACAAGCCACAGCTTCGCTTCGAGACTTTCCTGTACGTTTTCTGGCGGTGGGAGGACGGCGCAGAGGGTTTGGAAAATAGCTGTGGCGACGGCTCTAGAGTCAATGTCACGCTGGTGCTTAGTGTTCTCTCGGTTCGACAGCAATGTCAGGGTTATAGCTCGCCATCTCCTTACAGCTTCGTTGGATCCAACTAGCTGTTTCTCTAGACTTTTCAGCTTCTGTCGTGTCTCTCGATCGAGGCCAAATAGATATCGCGTGAATATATACTCCCAAAGCATACTCATAGCCAGCGCTGTAAACACATCGCGACGACGTATACGATCCTGAAGGTATATATCGACATCGGTTCCATCTAGCATGGTGCTGTCCAGCCTGTCCAAAATCCCTTCGTTGTCAATTTGAGAAGTCGGATGGGCATGTTGTGTATAATCATCGTCGTCGTCATCCTCAGGTTCGCTAACCATGAAGGATTCCGGATTATCGACGACAACTTCTTCACCATTGATCTCATCCTTCATGCGAGACGTGCGCATATCTGCTGCTTTGGAAAAACGTAAAATCCACTGTTGAACATGTGAAAAGAGTTGTTGGCATCGAAGGTCGAAGTAGTCCTCATCTTTGATGTTGAGAAAATTCTCATGCTTGGGGGCTAAGATCTGGCGTTGTAGCTCTTGGAAGCTTAGCTCGTTTCTCTCCGCTAGCATGCTGACAACGGTTTCGTGGCCGTTCTTGGCAGCTGACGATAGAGGTGTTCGTCCGCGATTGTCTTTCGAGCTTGGATTAACCTTGTTTGTATCAAGGAGTATCTGAACGACTGTCTCAAACCCGCCCTCTGCTGCCATCCTTAGTGGAGTTCTCCCATCCTTGTCAACCGAGTCAGGATCAGTCCTCTCAGTGCCCAACAGTAGCTGCACAATTGTTTCATTTCCGTTCTCCGCAGCGAGAGAAATTGCCGTTCGCCCGCGCTTATCTCTAGTATTGGGTTCAACCTTTTTGGTATCGAGAAGAAGTTTGACGATGTCCTGATGCTGGTTGTTTGCCGCCCACATGAGTGGTGTTCGTCCACTTTCATCTTCAACTTCACCCTCTTCTGCAGCATCTATATCAATACTGTCTACTCCAAGTAGCAGCTTCACCACATCTGTATGCCCGTTCTTCACAGACCACAGCACAGACGCTCGTCCAGTCTCACTGCTGGCGCTCAAGTCCACTTTCTTAGTGTTAAGAAGCATCCTCACTACTGCTTCGTGGCCGCCCTCTGAGGCGAGTAGGAGTGGTGTCCGCCTAGTTCCTCTAGCTTGGTCGGATCCTTCCTTAGCGTTTACATCAACTCTTTGAGTCTCCAAAAGAAGCTTCACAATTGCTTCATGTCCATTACTGGCTGCCCATAGCAAAGGAGTCCATCCCTTTCTGTCTCTTGCATCTGGGTCAACAGTGCCTGTTCCAAGTAGCAGATTGACAAGGGCCTCGTAGCCTCGACCTGATGCCCAAGATAGCGGAGTTCGACTCTCTTCGTCCTCCGTATTCGGGTCAATCTTCTTGAGGAGAAGTCTGATGATCGAGTAGTAACCATCCTCCGATGCCCACCTTAGCGGTAGCCAACCGCCCTCGACACCCAGAAGAGCTTCGGATATCGCTTCTATATCTCTCCTAACTTTGTTACCACTTCTAGGGTCCGAGGCTGATTTGGAGTCGTCCGCATGTTGCAAAGCCTTCTCAAAGTTTCTCAACGATCTCCGGACATACCTTTCAGCTCCAGAATACCGTTTTAGATCATGCAATACGAGCCCAATATTCGCCAGTATGCCGATAAGGTATAGTTTGTCTCTCATTGAGCCTTTCTGCATCCCTTTGACCATAAGTTCCTCGTATATCCTTTGTTGATCATCAACAGCCTCATTTGCATGCATCTCCCAGTCCCAGACAAGTACAAAGTTGTGTGGAAACCTCTTGGCTGATTGTAATATTTCCGACCATGAGATAGCCTTGTTGTCGGCAGAAGAAGCGTCTGTAGGAGGTACTGAGATCATGATAACAGCCCAGTAAGGATGGCACAGTCTGATGATAGTTGGCCTTGATGCTCCCCGAAAGAGGCATACAATGTCCCCAACCTGGATGTCCTTTGCTGAAGCCTGAACTGCCCAAGACGACGTTCGGCCTGGCTCAACATATGCATTCTTCTAGACAATCTTCACCATTTGACTATCCTCCCAAGCAGGATCTCTTTTGACCAAGGATATTTCACCTAGAACGAGACCATTGCCCTCACGAACAGCCATCTCTTTATCATCCCAAGTCTTTACAGATACCGATGGTGAAAGTACGTATTTGACGAGTCTTTGAAAAACCTGACTCCACGAAATCGTGTAGTCGGCAGATAGCCCCGCTTCACTGGGATCATCGGAGCTCATACCAAGCAAGGCGTAGACTTTGTCATGTCGTTCTGTAGCCATTCTTGTATGATACATCTCAACCAACTCACTCAAAGGACGTATGTTGAGTGAAAATCTACCAGATTGGGTTGTGACGCGTCGAGGACGAAAGATGGCTCCACGTATGAGATAAGCGACGGATCGTACCAGGGACTGCAAATCTGGGTAGATTTTATAGGAGAGCTCAAGTGCATTTAGGCCTGAGCAAAATGCATATCCGTCGATCTCAGTGGAGCCACATTTGATGAGTATATGCCGAGCTGCAGCAACTTCTTGAAGGACCTGAATAGGCTTAGTTAGTACCCTTGCTCTATGTGATTTCTGCTCTAT
>JAASAY010000526.1:8253-20717 GCA_014822085.1 Fusarium stilboides
AGTATCAATTATTTACTGGACCACTTGACAAGCGAATGCTATTATACATGTTAATACATCGAGCTTCATTTGAAGGACCGCGCATAAGATCCTGACTCGATTCAACGATCCGGTTTTTAATAATCAGGATCCAACCCATACTCAATCAAGAAGTGGCCGAGAGGTATGACGTCAATAGTAAGCAGGTCAGAGCACTCGATCCAGCGTCTTCGGCGTTAACTTAGAACCGTTAATTATCCTGGATTCTCATTTCAATAAACATGTCTCGATCAAAGAAATTTGACCGCGACGCAATCTTGACAAACCGATCTCTTCCAGAGGTCTACAACTCACTGGTAGATTTGGCTCAAGAATTTGCCGTGTTGGGCGAAGTCGACACCGCCAGAACCTTGATATCACTTCTCCTCCGTGACACCACTTCAGATTGGCAGCGCAATCAGATCCGACATCTCGAGCCTTTCTTCGCAGAAACCAACCAATGGCCTGACGAGATCCCGGAAAAGGAAAGAACAGAAATAAAGTCGGATAAAGTTGCAACTAAACACCCTCGAGACGCAGACGATGCCGACACCGCACAGGATGACGAAACCCAGTTGCAGGAACTGCTGAAGCGCGCGCGGGATGATGATCCAAATATAGGACATCGAGTACCAAGTTCAAACCCTATCGAAGCTTTAGCTATTGCCGTCAGGCTGGCGTCAAAGCAAACTTCCGATGTGCAAGAGATTGAGAAGGATTCGAAAGTCCAGGAGGCTCTAGGGCTCATCTCCGAACGGTTGCATAAGCCTCGTACCCTTGGATATCTTGCTGGGCGTCACGAAATCTGCCCGCTACTTTCTGCAGGAGCATTGGCTCGAAAGCTGCCCGTCGACAAGGACAAGATCCATGCCTTTGGCAAAGAAGTAATTGAGACCTTTTCCGCACGCTTCACTAAGGGACGAAAAGCACACGAAAGCGAATCACTATCAACAAAAGATCTTCTCTTGGAATTAGAACGAAACACAAAGGCGAACTCTACAAGCCATTACGAGGAGATGGAAGAGCCAATTCCCGAAACACTCTTCGTCCAACCACCTGCGACAGACGAGCAAATCTCAAATCTTGAGAAAAGACTCGAAGTAACGCTACCAGATGACTACAAGGAGTTTCTGAAACTTAGTAACGGGTTTGGTGGTACATGGAATGGTTACCATCCTGATCCTCCGCTTTTTGGAGTTGACGATGTTGAGTGGGATGACCCAGATCTCGCAATTCCTTATCTCGAACTCCATGAATCCATTTCTGGTACCTTCGACCTTGAACTTTCTGAGAGGGACGAGTGGCCGGATTCTGGACAGACTATTAAGATTGGATATGAAGATGTTCTCTCTGTTCATCTAATCCCACCCAAGCAGACAAAGAACATACTCGAGGCCTATAAGGAAGCTATGGATGGCTCGGCTACCTCGGATGCTATGAAGCAACAAGCTCTCAAGACTGTCAAGTCCCGATACGGAAGTTGGGAAGAGTTGCAAAAGCTTGAGTGGTCGGCAGTAGAGCAGCATGATAGTGACACACTTCCTTACGGTACATTCAGGATGCTCCTAGAGGAGCGACTGAGAAAATCGATGAACGAACCTGATACAGAGGAAGGAGGAAAAGAAAAGGAAACCTTTGCTTATAGCTGTCTGGCTGATAGCTCTTAACGGGTATAGGGGAGTCTGTTATGCTTAGTGCCTTGGGCGCTATAGAGATTGTGGCAGTGTTTCTTCAACGATTCCACCCGCTCGAGTAGCGAAGTTCAATAATTGATAAATAAATTACTACTATTCTGTGTGTATCTATTTGCTAACCTCAAAATTCCCAGCCCAAAGTCCATTGTATCCTGTTCCGTTGTTTGTTCATCTGCGCCTGCAGTATCATGCTTTTAAACCAATCCCTTTTTCAAAGTGCCGCCGTTCCCAACCAGTAACAGTGCATCATCGTAATCGTCATTTTTAGTCATTACCGTCCGTTTTTCTCAGACTATTGGGCCCCTCGTGTCGTGTCGAGTCTGTGGTCTTTTCATGCCAAGCTACATAACAGTGCATATGTTCGACAAAGGCGATGGTGACGGGCTTCTTCTTGGTCGTTGTCCCTTCGGATGCACGTGTTTCGTAGATTTCTGACCTCTTGTTGATCCATGGGCTTTTGTCGATCTTTGGTCATAAGGCTTGTTGGGTCGGGGAACCCTAAGCCACCAACGGAGCTCATCCTCTATGCCAGATAAGATGGACGATAACTTTTGCTGGTACGGCATAAATGAAAAGGCACGGCTGTGGATTGCCTTCGTTGTCTTGGCTCTTGAAAGCGGGTACAACAGTTGGCCACGAATCTCATCGCGATATAGTGGCAAGTTTTTGGCTGACCCACCACGTTAGCTAAAGCTTTTGGTCGACTGGGTTAGACTCACGAGCGGGATCCGTATACTTAGTTTGGCCTTTGACCGAGTTGAACAAAGCTGTCAAGGTGTTTGCCCCTCTGACTACTGTGTCGCACATCTTTCTCTTGCCGTTCCTGAGCCTCGTGTGATCCTTGTGTTGCTTTGGTACTTTGATATCCTCAATTGCGTCGACTACATCGGCGAGGTAGTTGATGATGGATATCAAGACAGCTCTCCCTAGTAGGTCATGGTATCCGCTGACACCGTTTGGCCGACGCGGGATGCGTTCGGCATGGCGTGGGAAATGAATGTGGTCGCTCGTTCGGTCCTTCATTATGGCCATCAGAGCAGTGTAATATTAGGTATTAATCTAGTAAGACATGTAGTTTAAATTTGTTGCAATTCGACAATGACCTGGAGTGAGAGGGGCCGGTCACTTTTATATCCACCCGGCTAGCTTAAGGCAGAACTTCTAGGCGCGGAGTAAACATCTCGATGTGGTGGTTTATACATGGAAAAGCATAAAGCAAGGATGCAATTTAGAGAGGAGTCATTTCTCATGTCCACAGTTGCAAATGTAGTGGAGTTTACAACGCGTATACTGGGGCTCTTGAACCAAAATAGTGGTCTGCAGCCTCATATGGCCAACAAAAAGATTTCTGACGCGGCCAACATGCCATATCCATCGGATATGCCAACAAAAGGAGAATTCTGCAGAAAAATGCACGCCAACAAGTGGGATTCATGCGACCTTTTGCCCTAATGGTCTATGCATGCAACACGAACATGTACCCCTCGGGCCCGGCCCGTATTGGCTACCAGGATCACAAAATATGCTTGAATAAGAACCAGACGATCCCGCTCTTTTGTGGCCCGAAAGCTTGACCTCGCAACCGACAACTACCGAACCAACGGGAACCATGCCGAATAGCGCCCAATGGTGGAGCGGCTACATGGCAATAGAGGGAGGCCTCGTTTTTTAGACGACCCATTGTTGGTTGCTGTCAGTCTGACAATTCGTTCCGGACGAATCAGATCGTGTTTATTTGCATGAATTGCCACTATTTTATGACTGACTGTATCCACAGCTTCAACAAATTTTGCTGTTACTCAGGCTAGAAAGCGTGTTCACTCAATTCCTTACCGAAGCAGGTGAAGTATGCTATAACATGACTGTGTCAAGAGAACAGCAAACCCTGTTCGAATTGACGTGTCCGTGTCTTGATATAAGCAGTAGAAGCGATGAGTCATATGGTAAAATGAGAAAAAGAATCCCACCACGCTTGGTCACGCGAGCAAATGAACATGGAAATAAACACATGGTCATTGAAATAGTTTACCCATCGTCCCATTATGTATCCTTTGAAATCATCGAGCGTAAACTTTATCACTCGTCGTCCTTGGCCTCAACGGCTACAGGTACAAGGCTGAGTACAGCATAAAAGAGAATTCTTATTCTTGTGGCTGCGCAACATCTTATAGGTGCCTTTATCTCGTCGTGGCTGCTGTACCTGCAGTGATCGGCCTGGTTGAGCTAGCGCACAACATATCCTGATTGCATGCTCTTGGATTAGCATCGTGATGCGACTTGCTGCCTCCAGCATCTGGACTTTGTATCGAAATGCGACAAGGAAAACATAATTCGTAGCTCAGGATTGACAAACATGACAACGTCCCCATGCGGTCAGCAGCCGAAGCTCACTCTGGTCTCGCATTCCGTGCCTTGATATACCGATGACCAGGAGTGCTTTTGGTTACAAGCAAAGATTCGAGATCGTCGACTCAGGATAAACGATCAGCATTAAATATGTGAACAAGAATTCCAAGCAGATAACCGAGGCATATCCTCGGAGAGTCAACCCAATGACCGCTTTTTAACTTGGCGGTCCGTGAGGCCTGGCCCATTTACCCCAAATGCCGATGGAGTAACATCGTGGGTTGTCGATCTCACCCAACCTCGATCACGCCTAAAGTTAATCCAAATAGCCTGAATTGATATACTCCGCTTTGTAGGATCGTCAAATAAACTTGATACAAACTATTAATTTCCCGTCTTTCTTAAGAAGAGGGGATTGCCTCTGTCGGCTTCATTCCAGAGGCCTTAGTCGTAGTTGTAGTACACCATGCGGCTTTCTATCTTCGTCTTCACTTTCGTTACTTGTGTTGTGGCCGAGAATGGCCTTGATGGGTGGCTCCGATATGCTCCCTTGCCAGCCCATCATGTCTCTGGTCATGCCAAATCACTACCTCGAAACATCCGTGTTATTGGCGGAACCAAGGGCGGCCCTTTGCGAACCGCTGAGTCGGAGCTCAAGAAAGGATTTAACGGTATCCTCAACATTGATCTGAGCTCGACATCCAACCAAAAGACTTGCGAGTTTTCTCAGACCATTGTCGTTGCTACTGTGGATAGTCTCGGCAAGGCATGTCGGGGTAGCGCCCCTCACCCCAAGCTTGATCCAGATGGCTTCTGGATCAGCACTGCCGGCAATTCTGTCAAGATCCTCGGTCAGAATGAGCGTGGTGCACTTTATGGTGCTTTCGAGTATCTCTCCATGCTAGGCCAGGGCAACTTCAGTCGAGTAGAATACGCAACAAACCCCAGTGCGCCCATCAGATGGGCCAACCAGTGGGATAACCTCAACGCAAGCGGCACTCATGGCCCAATTGAGCGTGGATATGGAGGTCCTTCAATCTTTTTCGACGGCGTCGGACATGTGAGAAAAGACCTGTCGCGTGTGCCTCTTCTAGGTCGCCTACTGGCTTCCGTTCGGATCAATGGCATCGTCATCAATAACGTCAACGCGGATGTGCAGCTATTCAGTGATGAGAACAGAGATGGCTTGGTCGAAATAGCTGACCTTCTTCGACCATGGGGTGTCAAAGTTGGCCTATCGGTCAACTTCGCGTCACCAAATCTTACCGGAGACCTGGACACGTTCGATCCGCTGGACAAGAAAGTAGTTTCTTGGTGGGAGGACTTGACAGACAGCCTTTATAAGCGAATCCCGGACCTCGCCGGATACCTTGTCAAAGCCAACTCGGAGGGCCAGCCTGGCCCGCTGACATATAATAGAACACTATCAGTGGGAGCCAACATGTTTGCCAAAGCCCTCGAACCCCATGGCGGTGTTCTCATGTTCCGAGCCTTTGTCTACGACAAGCTTGACTGGAATGACTGGCACGCAGACCGCGCAAATGCTGCAGTCGAATTTTTTAAAGAGCTGGATGGAAAGTTCGATGATAATGTCGTGGTTCAAGTTAAATACGGCCCAATCGATTTCCAGGTCCGTGAACCTGTTTCACCGCTTTTTGCCCACCTTCGCAAGACCAACGCGGCTATCGAGCTACAGATAACACAAGAATATCTGGGGCAGCAATGTCACCTTGTTTATTTGCCACCTTTGTGGAGGACAATTCTCGATTTTGATCTTCGTGTCGATCACAAGCGGTCTCGTGTTCGCGATATCGTTTCGGGGGAAGTGTTTGACCGCAAACTGGGTGGTTATGCAGGGGTCACGAATGTCGGAATGGACAACACTTGGCTAGGAAGTCATCTTTCTATGTCAAACCTCTATGCGTTCGGTCGCCTGGCATGGAATCCCACTGCAGACCCTCAACAAGTCCTCGAAGATTGGACTCGACTGACTTTCGGATTGGATAATAAGGTTCTTGAGGCCATTACGGAGATGTCCATGGCATCTTGGCCTGCATACGAAAGTTATACTGGAAACCTAGGCATCCAAACCCTAACCGACATCTTATACGCTCATTATGGACCCAATCCAGCTTCACAGGACAACAACGGCTGGGGACAGTGGACTAGAGCAACTCGCGACAGCATCGGAATGGATCGCACAGTTCGCAATGGTACAGGAAATGCAGGACAATACCCCTCCGAAGTAGCAAAACGCTACGAAAACACTGAAACAACGCCTGATGATCTTATGCTCTGGTTCCACCATGTCCCCTACACCTTCAAGCTTCACTCAGGCAAGACAGTCATTCAGCACTTCTACGATGCCCATTACAAGGGTGCCGAGGTTGCTCATACCTTTCCGAAACTCTGGGAGTCTCTAAAAGGGAAGGTCGACGGAGAGCGATTTAAGCATGAACTGTTCAGACTTCGGTATCAGGCCGGTCACTCAATTGTCTGGAGAGACGCGATCAATGAGTTTTATCGCAACCTTTCCAGCATACCGGACAAGAAAGGAAGGGTTCGCCATCACCCTTATAGAATTGAGGCCGAGAAGATGGATCTCGATGGGTATCATCCGGTCAACGTCACTCCCAATGAAACTGCTTCCAAATATGTTGCGGTTTACACGAATGGAACAGGCACAGCCACAACAAAACTCAAGTTCCCCCAGGGCAAGTACAATCTCGCCATCAACTATTATGACCTAGCCAAGGGACAGGCTATTTGGGCTGTCTATCTCAACAAGCGTTTGGTTGGTAAGTGGGTAGGTGACAATGAGGACCAGCTCGGGCATTGGCCAAGCGATTTTATGGACGGCCATTCCGCCACTCGAATCACTTTCGAAGGAGTAAACATCCGTCCTGGCGATGAACTCAAGATCATTGGAAAGGCAGATGGCCAAGAGAAGGCCCCATTGGATTATATCTCAGTTTTGCCCGAGGATGTGGTTGACTGAGCACTTGCTGTGCTTTCTTAGGTATAACTTTAGGCTTCTTGAGGATGACGTTAGGTCTTTTTGTGTATGACTTTAGGTTGATGCTAGCTGCGACAAGTACCATTGAACATGGCCGATCTTGATGGCTTGTCGAACAAACATACATTCATCATGACTTTATGGTGACCGTGTATTTCTCCAAGTTTTAGTGTCAGCATTTATGTGTACTAGACTAGCTACAGACTCATATACACAGACTAAGACCCCTGAAATGCCTTGTCGTTGTTGACCACTCAAAGGAAAGAAGGGTCAGCATTGGTGAGGAGCTGCTCAAAGTAAGCCTGGAACCAGGTTCCGGCTTCGGGTGCTGGCCTTAAATGAGTGGTTAGCGCTGAAAGAGAGGAACAAAGTGTTTGAAACTTACTGGAGAGCATCGCTGAGACCGCAGTGGTAGTCGTAGCGAGCAGCGCTCGTATCCGAGGTACCATCAGACTCACCACCAGGCTTAACCCAGACAAAGGCATCTGCCAGAGCATCGCCAGTGTTAGCGGTAGGTCGCCTTCCAAAACCAGTACCCTTCACGTTGCACCAGTCACCCCACGCATTTTGGCCAGTAGGCTGCTTGCCAGAGCGGCCCTGGTCAACGATGAAGTGCGCACCGGACCAGCCTTCCTGCTCCAGAAGAGGGGCCATGGCATGGATGTACTTCTGCTCATCGTAGATGGGGTTGCTCTCAGTGTAGCTAGGCTTGCTGGTGAGACTCCAGGCATTGTAGTTGGCGACGTTGGTGGCGAGACCACGGAGTGCAGCTGGCTTTCCAGAGTCCTTGTAGATACTAGCATAGAGTTTGGCAGCTCCACCCTGGTTAGCGGGCCAGCCTAGCCAGCCAGCATGGCCGGCATCAAGGTACATAGCCACGTTCGGCAAGTTGAGCTCCTTGACAGCATGGATTGTAAGTGAGATGTAAGCGTCGTGGGCTTTGGAGCATTTGGCAACGTTCATGTTGGTGACAAGGTTCGCCAAAGAGTCGGGTTCTATAATTATAGTTAGTCATTGCGAACATCATTACTGTAAGCTAGACGTACCGATGACAAGGAGGATGCGAATATCAGAGTAACTCTGGATAATCTTCTTGATAGTGCTTATATAGTTCTTGTACTTGTTGATGCCGTCGTTGTCAAGAGAATACTCTCCGTTGGAGGCAGCAGCAGCGCAGTCACGCTCCGGGAGGTCATATACGGCAAATTGACCGGCATACTTACCACCGGCCTTGTTAGCTTTGCGAATGTCGGCAAGCGTGTCCTCCATCAGGGAGATATGGTCATAAGTGTCCCTGCCAGTTAATAAGTAAATGTTCTCATGAGATATCGAGGTAACGGGCGAACGTACAACCACTGGAAAGAGGGCACCTCCGCGACCTTGGCAGCAGCAGTTGCCTTGGCACCACTCAGCTTCGGGATAGCCAAGTTGCTGACCTCGGAGCGGTAATAGTTGTTTGCCCAGAGATCGACACCAGAGTAGGGGTTTCCACTGTATGTCGCGGTTCCGCTACCCACGGGAGGAGGAGCGGTAGTAACAGTGCCACCAGCAGTGGTAGTAGCTTTACTGGTGGTTGAGCTGATGACTGAAGTAGTCTTGGAAGGCTCCGCTCCGGGCTGGCATTGGGAGTAGAAGTCATTGACCTTGACACAGTGGTTTCCACTGGTGCAGCAAGCAGTGCCGCTCCAGTTGTTGCCACCACACTGAGACCTGAATACTTGGTGAGCACCAGAATTCCTGCACAGTTAAATCACGCATACTTACCATACTCCGTTACTGCAAGACTGGCGCTCTTCAAGGACAGGAGCAGCCAGAGCTGTGGCTGTGAAAGCCGCAGCTAGAAAAAGCTTGTAGGCAGACATTGTTGAGATTGAGGTTTCCCTAGATGCTTGATGGTTGGCTGAGATTGAGATGAGACAAAAGGCTGATTTGGACCTCGAGGAATTTACTCTATATATACGAAGTAGAACATAGAGTTTTCCTTTTGGGCAATGATGGATTTCGGAAACACGGGATCCCCATACTGGAGACAAGGTCACATTCGCACCCTGTGACGACCTTCGTCTGTCGGGCAAGAGATCCGCTAGGCTCAACAGTCATGAATTATCGGATGAAACGCGATTAGATCCGAAGATCCTTCACAATAGCGGTAATTGAGGATATAATGTGGAAATACTCGGAACGTCTACTTCTGGTCTCCAACTCCCAACTCAGCCACTTCAGTTGAAGCGTGATCGTTTTGCTATTGCCACATTTCTCTTTCGGAGTATAGATCCGAGCAGTTCATGTGTTCAATAAGTTTGAAACCGCATAATTGACTGATGTAACATTGGAACTGCTCATCTCGGAGGCTATCTTCCTTGATGTTCCTATTTGGGAAGGACGGAGGTCGAGGCACAAAGATCGAGCCACGGCCCACGGAAACATCATCCTGCGATCCGAATTAATATTCAAATGAATCATATAATCATAATATTCAAGGAAGAATTGATATAATCGACGTTGGAGCTAGCTAAAGACTAGGGCGCCGGACCGTAGCCATCGGGATGTCGGCCGCTGCGTGGATCGGCTAAGGCATTGTAAGGGCATTATGAAGCCAAGAAAATCTTGCTTAAGTAACCGAATCTCGGGTGTTCTACGGTAGATTTTACTGGCGGTTTTGTATTATGGATTGTGGTGAGTAGCACATTGACTGGCACAGATCCGATAAACTGTATACAGACCTAACAGTTCTCCTCTCGATCATCTCCGGAGATCTAGAACTATCTATACATGTACTCTCTCAATTCCCTCCCATAGCACCATTGATGATTGCATCAGTCAATACCGCGATTTTTTTATTTTTTTTGGTCGGCGGCGCCCTTATCCCTTTCTTGGTGACGTTTCTCCATCGCGAGGAGCCAGACACCTAGAGCCTGTGAGTTTGAGCCCAGCTTTCCTTTCCTTTGGCTCGGTATTGATTTCCGCCTATTTGAGGTCTGGATTCCTGGGCCAGAAGGCATTTCAGCTTGCTAATTACATATCGCCGCGCGGCTCTTAATGCAAGCTAAGGTGGCTTGTCAATCGGCCAACCATCTGTTCTCGACAAAAGTTATGCTAGACTGGCTGAAGTTCAGATCATAGCCACTACCTTTCAGACCTTTCCGCCACTCATTGACTTATCTTTCGGATACTCACGCAGCTCTTCTCTGTCATGTCCTTACAAGACAGTCAAGAGCTGCTGTAAGCACACGCTGCAGGTAACCCCTCCTCAGCACCCGATAACAAGGCATTGGCCACAAAAGACGCCCTAACCGATAGAGTTCAGTCATTTTGGTCTCCTAGAAGTGGAACGTCATTGCAACAGACGCGTCCGCTGCTTCTGCCTTCGATGCGACCAACCACGAACGACTTTGTCCTAGCTAGGGGCGCAAGATAGCTGTACCGCGGCCGCAGTGAGGTCAAGCCTACGGAATATCAACAGCCCGAGCGGCAGCTTCATTAATGTGTCTGGCCAATTGCGCAGGTGGGGTGACATCTTCGCGGATGAAACTGCCCTATGATATAGTTCAGTGGCTGCTGTATTACATCAGTCGCTGTCGGTCCAGACCGTTGAGGAGTGAATCGGAGAGCATTGTGGTTGTCAAGTTGACTTTCATACTGCGTATGTGTAGTATATAATAATCCGTCTCTCAGCCCTGGTTTTGACTGTGCTTCCGCTTTTACCGTGGATGTGCGAAATCTTTCACCAGTTACAATACACTCAATTTGTACATCTCTCTCGATGGCGACTCAAGCAGGCATAACTATCGACGGGCCAAACAAACCCTACAAAATTGTTGACAACATTCCCCGCCCAACACCAGGCTCCAAACAGGTTCTGGTAAAATGTCTCGCGGTGGGAATCAATCCTGTGTGCGTGTTGTCATGTGTCTACTGCAGCACAAGCTATTGCTAACAAAGACGTTCCAGTGAACCCATGCAGCAACAGGGTGGACTTCTTGTCAACGAGTGGCCCGCTATCATTGGAAGTGATTGCGCCGGCGTTGTTGTCGATCTTGGCCCAGATGTCACTAAACTGAAACGCGGCGACTACGTCTACGGCTGTGCTCCCCTTGGCCAAAATCAATTCACGCCGTTTCAAGACACCTTCCTGGTACAAGAGGATGTTTTTCTCAAGAAAAGCTCCAATTTGTCGTTGGAGGACAGTTCTACCATTGGGGTTGGACTATTGGTAACCATGAATCGAACCGACTTCAGCTGCTGGCAAGAAGTAACAATAAAGAGCACCAACACTGACATCTTGCTTAGACTTCAAGCCTCTGTCTACTCGCTGGCGCAAAGCTCGAGCTACCCAAGGAAGGTGTAAAGGCCCATCAGAAGGATGAATGGGTCGTTGTTTTGGGCGGTACGGGGACTGTTGGTCAGTACGCTGTTCAGGTAATTAAAGCTGTCTGATCTGTTTTGAAGCAACCTGCTAAAAGTTCTAGCTTGCAAGCGTTTGTGGGTACAAGGTTCTTACTTCTTGCTCGCCATCCAAACAGTCTGTAAGTTCAAAGATTGTGTAGTGTCGTACGGCACTGATACTAATTCTACCCAGGTTGCCACACAGAACGGCGCATTTGCGACTTTCAATAACCGCGGATCCGTTGACGAACAAGTCGCCGAAATAAAAAAGATCACGAGTGGCAACTTTGGTCGGATAATGGACGCAACCGCCTACGGGTACGAAGTCATGGTCAAGGCCCTCGAAACTGCATCAACTGCAACGACAAAGTATCTGACGAGTGTTGATGATTGGTTAGTGCAAACTTCACAGTTGCAGTTTTACAAGTATCATTAACAGCCTGCTTAGGTCCGAGTTCTCGACACCATCTTCGATCAACGAGTACAGAGCTGAGCTTGGCCATCTTTGTCGCCTGGATGAACCCGACGGAGCTCAAGTAACAAGCGATATCAGTGGCTGGATCTCGTCCTTCGAAGCTCATCTGGCTGCCGGAACCTTGAAGCCGCTCGAGTACCAGATCGTTGATGGAGTGGGATGGGACAAGGTTATTCAGGGTATCAAAGACTTTGAAGGAGGTAAGGCTGCAAAGAAGATTGTTGTGAGAACTCAAGAGGAATGACGAGTCGTGAAATATTCTCTTTGATAGTTGCAAGATGTTATTGTTCAAATTCCTCAGTTGTTTTGTTGTTTACTCAATTAATTCCTTAACCCTTATCGTGTCCAAAACGGCGATGGCTGTTGATTGGTTGAATGCCTACAAAAGAAATCACGAGGCTCTTGGCAGCGCTTAAAATACACAGCCATTGCGGCTGAAGTTGGCAAGGCATTCCACGTTTCTTCATCGTTTGAATACCTTTCTCTCTTTGCATCCGACACGCTCCGTTGTTCCTTTCACGATCCATCT
>JAASAY010000528.1:0-17244 GCA_014822085.1 Fusarium stilboides
CTCGTAAGGATCACCGCGGTAATTCGACATTGTGGATAACGAATAATATTTTCTGGAACCGAGCGAGGGAGCAGCAGTAGCAGTAGCGGTCGCGGTAGCAGCGACTCAAGAGGGCTAATGCCAAGAGTTGGGATGATGCCAGCAGCGGCGCGCCGCCTCAAAGGGGGGAAACAACTTGGAAAGAAGTGGATCGGATCAATCGGCAAATGACAATTTGGAGTTTGAAACGAGAGGAGAGAGTCGCGGAAGCGGAGCAAGACTGCGAATGCAAGGAACAAGTGAGGGAAAATAAGACCGAGTCTTGATATTGATTGACGTGTGTATGAGATGAGAAGGATGGAAAAAGCAGCGGCAGAAAGAGCAGATCTGGTCTGTGGTTGATGAAGCGCTGCAACTGCAACGGCCCCAATGTTGCAAAGTTGGAAAGAGCCAATCACGGGCGACGAGGGGTCAATTAGTAGCCACTGAGGAGCCACACCGGATGCGGACCGATAACCTGGAATCGCCCATTTTAGCGGGATTCCCGCCCTGGACTGCCCGGCAACCGGCCCCCTAGCACGCCTAGCTCCTCTATGATCCCGGCAAAGGCGGGACCCGTGACGCAGTTGTTCTGGATGTTGAATGGAAGTACGAAAAAAAGGCCTCTGATAAGCGGCGGATGAATGCCAATGCCAAGAGTGGCGTACAGAACCAGTTGAACTCGTGTTTCGGTCGAAAACGGTTGAGAATTGTAAATAGTATTTACGAAGCAAAAGGTACCGGTATGTAAGTTACGGGCACAGCCTCCTCGAAAACGGGCATAACGGGCAGACACGAGGTTGGAGTCCTCTAGTGGTGTGTGAGAATTGCCAACACGGGGTTGGTTGGTCAGTCCATGATGGATGCGTGCGCGTCCTTTTGCACTGACACGAGACGAATTGAACGTAACTCTCCTTCAGTTGATCTAAATTCGGAAACTGTCTTTCTTTAGTTCCTTTCTAGGGCGGGTGTCAGTCGCCGTTTAACAAGAGCAATGGATATCGCGGATAATCCAAGTAAATCCCTAAATAATTCATTCTCAATTTGTTCACGACAATGGTGTCGTCGTGTAATTGTTACAGACATGGACGAGGGTGATCCTGTGCGAGCATGGCACAGTACAGTCTGGGCCAAGGCGACCTCCAACTCCCCTGGCCTGGACTCTTAATGGCTCGCCCGTACACTGATAGCCCGCCGATTAACGATCAATGGATATCCCCAGGATCAACAGACCAGGGAGAGATGGGGCCGCGCGGAGTATTATCCTGCAAATAAATAATGCTTGACCAGCAGAAACAATGCCATCAACAAACAATAACGAGGCTGATGAATGTTGCAAATGAGACACAAACATGGATCTAAAGGCAAGCCAAGGGATTTTGCATGTGGCGTTACCTTAATTTATTCGATCACATATTCACCAGCGGCGCAGCTACAAAAAGGCCCAGTCCAGCGCCATCAAATATCAACGTCCAGGCGAGGCCCTGCTTCAAATTAAAAGGGCAGGAAAAAACCTCGCAGACCTAAACATCGACCTCTTGTTGTTGACTTGTTTGCGTACCACAGAAGATTAAAGGATCCTCAGTGACCCAGTATTCTTCCCAGTTTTTCCTCTCCCTGGTGCGACACTTCCTTTTTATCGGCGATCTTAGGTGCACTTTATGCGACACTGTTGGTCGATCAGGAGGGAGCTCCGTGCTTGGCTTTAAGATAAGAGCTGGGCAGCTGGGGTTTGATAGCGACAGTCTCCATCGCTGTACGTACTGTGGCACTTGTACTGGTCATCGACGATGATGCCCCTGTTGAATTCATCACCCAATCACAATTGACAGGGGTTGGCTCAGTGACAATCTTCCCCTTGTAAACAATAGACTAACAATTGAATAGTTTCATCGCCGGACCTGTCACCAGACTTGCATGCTATTTGACTTGACTGTAAGTGCAGCATTTAAGGCTGAATTGGTGGCATGCTCGTGACTATAAATGGTCACTTGTGGCTGAAAATGATTAAAATTCAGCTTAGCCAAGCCAGCCATGGACCCTTGAGGCTAAAAGAGCTGACACTAAGTATTGAGGAATGTAAGGTCTAGACCCCTATTTTGTGAGGTTGGAGGCTCGTAATAATTATTTTTGTAACCCGTCAGCATGCCTCTGACGGTGATGCTTTCAGTCACTCGGTACTGATGGATTTGTACAAAGCATGTTGTGAAACGTTACTCCCGCAATGCACATCATCATCAAAACGCAAGCCAACGACACACCAACTACTTTACAGGTTTCACACTGACGTCAGGTATTCATCGGCGCATACCTTTACAGCAGTTGCGAAATTGGTTTCGCGCTGAGCGCCAAATCTGTTCAAGATGGACTTGTTGTGTGATCCGACGATATAGGGTAAGTAACTTCCTCTGGAACACCATATAATGGATGTCTGTGTTTTCACAATCCAGGCGACCCGGAAGTCGCAGGTGGTTATCGCTCCGTTCGATAAATGAGACATTGACTTGAGAGAAATAGCATGAATCTGAGTAAACTGCACTTTGACAGTACTGTTCTGTTCATGGCTTGCACAACCCTGATCTAGCATCGTATGAATGGCCCAAAACCAACCAACAACACCATCCAGCAGGCGCATTTCGTTGTCTGGCGCATGGTAGGTTTTGTGTGACTTGTCGACTGAAGTCAATTCATGGTGCGCTGCTTGGTCACGTTGGTTGCAAAGTACGGTATGCAGTTGTGATGTCTACACAGAGCCTGCACGACACTCGCTGATTCTACTACCCCCGCAACACCCCGAACAGTCAATCACACTCAAAACAATTGAACCAACAATGTCCAAGAAGACAAAAGTGAGGTGCCATGATTAGGCTCTGCAGCCCCGGCCGTCTGTGAATGACAGCGGTTGTATATGCCTGAATATGATTTGAACTGCCTTGATCCCAGAACCGGCGATTCTGCCTGCCAATATACCAACCTCATAAAGAAATTGCATCAACTAGATAATTGAATTGAGTTTAATTGTGACGGGTGGAGCGAGATTTGAACTTGTATTATGCACGGTAGCTTGATGTGCATTCTCATCCTATCCTCAACTTTGTCACGGTTCATGGGAAGAGATTCCTCCCAGACATATCAGTTGGCAAACGGGCCCATAACCAACTTAAAGCCATTCTAGTGATGTGAAAGGATTCTACGTCCAAGCATCCCATCTACGCCGGGCTGTTGCGCCGTTGTAAGGCGGTTCACTTCTTCAATAGCAGTAAATGGCCAATACAGCCAGGCAGTAACAATAAGACATGGATGAGTATGTTCACTAACATGGCATTCCTGGCATAAGATAGAATGTCATACTAAGGT
Organism: Fusarium stilboides; assembly: GCA_014822085.1. Classification (NCBI taxonomy): domain Eukaryota; kingdom Fungi; phylum Ascomycota; class Sordariomycetes; order Hypocreales; family Nectriaceae; genus Fusarium; species Fusarium stilboides. Next base: position 3,376 of record JAASAY010000528.1, read on the forward strand.
TATAGTTGCGGCTGGTTGCTGCATGCAAGAAATTGCTCTAATTGGCCAGCTGTCAAACAACACCATCTCGAAGATCACGAACGCGCTAACTACCAATCACAGCAGACTCTACTAACATCAAGTTTCTCGAACATGACTAGCCACTAGTTCGAGAATAACACCATGGAACCCCTACCGCATTTCCTTATCCCAACCGCCTAAGAACCCGCTCATGTGATCGGACCCTTCATCAGCAATAGTTAGCCTTCAAGTAAATCTTCGCAAATGTATCTAAAAATCGGCATCGCAGAGTCATACAAAGTAAGCATACTTGAAAACCTCGACCGTTCACCATAGAAGCCAAGCACTTATGACGTTGTATACCAGGGCCCTCCTCCACAACCCCAACCAACGAGGTCGTTCGCGGAGCAAAACTCCGATGTCCGCTCCACATATCGCATCCATTGAATATCTTCATCGGACGATTACATTGCACCAGCGACATCCCTATGGTTCTGATTTCTTCGAAAAACCTCGATATGCTCGTGATGGGTTAGGTGAGCACCAAAGTGATGATGGTTGGGCTTGTTCGACATGGCCACCGTGATGTCATGAAGACGTTCGACATGTTGATGTCATACATGTCAGTCTGGGGCATCACGATGATTTATATATAGCTTTGCAGCGTAAAGAGGACTGCTTTTGTTCTCATCATTCTCATATTTCCATCTCTGTAATCATATACCCATCAGATCCTTCATAGGTCCAATCTTATACACACATCTTCATCAAAACTTCATCACAAAACACCAACCAACATGTCTATGAACCCCGAGTCCGCTACTCCCCAGCAGGGTGAGTTCCGAAGCAAGGTCGCTCCCGCTGAGCCCCTCACCACCAAGGGCGTAAGTTCTTCGTCATAGTGTCTCCTTACAAAACATTGTACTCACACTTTCTCCAGCATAAGCCCGGAGTTCTCGTCGGCAACGACGCTATCCCTGAGTTCCACGCCGAGCAGCACCCTGCCGGCACTGCTCCTCCCGAGGACACCTTCCAGCCCAACCCCGAGAACGAGATTCCCGCCCAAGCTCCCGGCGCCGAGGGTGCCGTCCCTGCCTCCGCAACTCTAGGAGGTGCTACCTCTGCCGACGTCCACACCGGAATGGGTGTTCCCGGCTCTGGTCAGACCAGCCAGGAGCTGCACGGAAGGGAAAAGAAGGATCGCTCCGGCCTCGAGGGTGTCGGTGCTAACCCCTCCGACCCTATCCACGACAAGGGCGCTGACCGAGATCACCCTACCAACTACCGTGGAAAAGGTGGTGACAACGCCGTGGATTATCCCGGTGCTGGGGACCGAGAGCCTGTCAAGGCTGAGCAGGTTGCGAGCGAGCGTGCTTAAAGGTCGTCTGCTGTGCGGACTAAATGTGTATTAGTAGCCATAAAGGCTTAATGAGTTAATGTCAAAGATATGAATCAACACAAGCTTCATGAATTGGAAACACTTACGACCCAAGACGAGTGAAGAGAAGGATAGCTCAAGAGCCAAGTGCTTCTAGTAAGACGGGTCAACGCTTGTTGACCATGGCTAGGAATGCTGACAATGGCAATAACTTGTAAATGATATGTAATAGCACGAAAGAAGTCGCAGTCTATTCTTTTCAGCATCATTGCTGCTGAAGAGAGTTTCCTCAACTTGCTATGCCCAAAAGACTGTCCAATAACGTATCCACTGCGATTTAGATAACATTAGACATTCGTCCGCTGGCCAGCAAGTATTGTATCACTTGATACTATCTTACATAGCTGAAGGCTAATGTGGCGGTCGATGTTGATTGGGTGGTGATTGAAGATCAAGGTGATGAAGTGAGGTTGATCCGGGGCTCTGCACTTTTCGGCGATCGTTCTCCGGGGTGTCGAATTTAGACGATGAGAACGGATCAATGGAATACGACCATACACTAAGAAATAAATTTAGAGGTTCTTAGGCTAGGGTACTATCAGCCCTATGCTGGATAACGGCGTGAAATGAATGAACGAGTGACATGCATACCCACTCTCGAAAATGCCTTGTAGTCAGCCTCAAGATTGTAGGAGCACAATCTGCGACGCTGTCCGTCCCAAACTGCTACCTTGATCGTCATTATCAGACCGAAACCCCTTGGAAACTCAATTTTCTCGGCAGTGCGACTCATCAATCCCTGTTGAGGCGCTGTTCAACGGCCCTTGCAATGATGGGATGCAGGTCGCCATCTCCACCGCGGGGGGGAACCGTAGAGAACTGATCCCTGGAGAATTGGATGATCAGGCTGAAGGTGCGACCGCCGGTGCCTGATGGTTATTTAGAGGGCGACGCAGATAGGTAATGCATTGATGGGAGTGCTACCGCGGTTTTTGTATTTCTAAGAACTGGGACGTGCTGTTGAACGCGTGGGACAGAACCATGCATTGAGCAGGATGTACTGTTGCTAGAGAACGGATGGAAAAGCGAAGTAACGGACTAGCTATGTTGATCTGACTCTAAACTCTTCTATCCTGAATCCTCCAAAGAGGTTCATTATGTCTATCTAATTGATCCGGCTGTACAGTTCCTTAGCCATCATGTTAACTTCGGATCCAACGGCAGTTCTTGTGGAGTTTGGGCCATGCTTAATGGGTAGTGGTATCCACAGCCACGCGCCGGGCTAATAAATCTTGCTTGATCTTGTCCTTATTTCGTGACGCATGCAGCAGAAGGATTCATCAATTCTATACATAACTTTTACATACAAGGACTGTGCTTACTGACTTGCATACAATCCTACTGGATACCTGCTTGACATGGCTACAGATAAGCGGCTTACATCACTGCGACGATGTTGACTGAAAGGTTTCAATGCTGGGAAGCACAACGACGAGCGCCCCAATATATCTATCATTTCTCTCAAACCCCCTATAACCGCCGTATTTTACACCAATTAGAAAGAAACATATAAACGCAAATAGGGAAGGTATCTTGTTCTCCAATCAAGGTCTCTTATCCCGTGACTTAGGTCCCTCCATTCCCCGGCAGCTAAACCAAACCCATCTGGTTGATCCATATATCGCTCGCCTTGCTTCCCATCCGTCAACAGAACCTGCATTAATTGAACTGCTTCATCCAGTTAGACTTTCAAGCCATCGAAACATACAGTACCTCGGAGGTTTTGTCTACCCAGGTCCCTATCCCTATCCTGGAATTCGGGGTGGAGGGCTTTGGGCCTTGGCTTGAACCCTTTCTTGGCATAACAAGAGACATCCACCTCGCTCCCTTTTTTTCCTTGGTTCTTTGAGAAACGTCGTTCCTCTATTGATCATCACTTCTGCACGTGCATCTAATTTATATCTGAGGCAGTTCGCAAGTATCTTATCTCGTCTCGTCTCGTCTCATCTCACCACCCATGCCAAACGCCGCTGACGTTGTGAGATTCCCACCTCCACAAACGTCTGCACTCTAGCCAGGTACCTAAGGAATTAAAGGGCCCGTGTGGGTGAAGCTACGTACCCTGCAAGTCCGAGTACCGAGCTGCTCCTGGGGTTTCTTGACCAGAACGGCTTCTCGTCTCTGCGCGACCTTGCAGCTTTCGATCTATCATTCTCCAAGACGATACACGAGTTGCTGTCTTGGGAAAGAGCTTGCTCGCGTTAGTTAATTGTTTGTTTCTTACGGTAGTGGACCTTAGCTGCGCGACCAATATGGAGATCCAGTTCTCGATTCCCATCACCGGCGGGCGGTCCAACAGCTCAGCTGGGTAAGCTCGTAACCCTGTCGCATATGGATCCCAACAGCTGACAGTGAATGTTTGTGCAGTTCAACATCAGAATCTGCAACAGAGAGATCTGCAAATGCTGCAGCTGCCCAGGGTGGTACTCATCGCTTTGCGCTTGAGACAAGGGCTCGGCATACACGGCGCAGTTCAAGTAGAGCCCGCACAGGATGTGCTACATGTGAGTTTGCTGTGTACACAATGTTTGGTATGAGCATGTTACTAATGACTTCCTAGGCAAGTAAGTACCATAACTTTTATCGTCTAAGCTTGCTGTCGCAAGTCGAGGCAATTCCAGAGAATCAAGCACTAACATATTTCGAAGAAAACGACACGTCAAATGTGATGAGACCAAGCCATCATGTCTTAATTGCTTGAAATGGAGAGGAACATGCGATGGCTACGCCGAAGCCTCTGTTCCCCCATCTGAAACCCCCTCTACCGAAGCTCGACCACGTCCTGCAGGGTCTAGATCAAAGCCAACCTCAAATTCTTCAGCCAAATCCCGTACAGCGTCAAAAATCAAGGTTAGCACAGGCTCAACGGCTGTAGTTAGCACAAGGGCGCCCACAATCCCTGAAGAACCTTCTATCAACGCCATCTGCTTCACCAGTAGTGAACAGCGATCCTACTTTGACGAATGGTCTACTCTCAGTCTTGGTTTCCTCAGTGGAGGCCTGGGAGACTCAAGATTATGGACGACTACCATGCCTCAGCTCACGTTACAGGAGCCATCTTTAAGATACGCCGCCATGGCGGTTGGCGCACTACGCAAGGCCTCAAATGTCGATTTTGAAGCTTCTTCGCCTAATTTGGAGCTCATGGGTGGTAATAAACACTACCTCAATGCTATCGTTTACTATTGCGAGGCCTTACAACTACAAGCTAAGGCTAGACCCACAAAGGAAGGGCTACGAACGGCTATGCTGGCATCTCTCCTGTTCATCTGCTTCGAGGCGCAACGGGGTAACATGCCAGCAGCTCTCAAGCATATCACACACGGCTTCAGCATGCTCAATGAACTTTCTGCCTGCTCTGATAAAGCACCCAGTCTTGTTAGTATCGCCCCGGCGCCTCCTGCGTTGGTACAGGAGATCCTAGACTGCTATAAGCCACTAGAACTACAATCGCGTTCTTTCATGGGCTCGTATAAGAAGTTCTTCTTTCCACCAAAGCCACCTGCAGGCGCGGCTAGAGGTCCTCCTCCGACCCAGGCGACCAGTCCTCACACTATGTCGAGTCCACCAAGTCAACCCGGCACACCGTGGGCTGGCGCGCCTCCAACCCAACAGAAACCAACCGGTCTTCCCAGTCCTCAAAGTCAAGCAAGTCCGCAGGCAATGTCAGATCAGCAGACACCTCCACGAGGGCCTCCGCAAAGGCCGCCCGGAATTGCACCTTTTACCAAGCACTCTCCCTACTTCAGACCCAAACAGACCAACATCACCGTCATTGACGAGATGCCTCCGGCTTTCCGCACATTGGACGAGGCACACGGGTATTGGACTTTGCTGCAAAGGCAGATGGTTCAGTACATTCCCCTACTGACTGCGACGACAGCCCAGCTTGCTTTGACAAAGGTTAAGGATATGAGGGAACTTGAAGCAAAGCTGTCGAGCGTAAGGCAAAATCCGCGAATTGCCAAGTTCTTGGAGGAATCGAGATACTGGCTTCAAAGATGGTCACAGTCATTCAACCCTTTGCTTCAAAGCATTTCCAGCAACCGACCGAATGACCCGCAGTCTTATCTACGCGCCATCAATCTTCACATCGAGTTTCTGATCCTCTATGTATACACTGCCATGCCACGATTTTCTAGCATCGAGGCCACTCGGGACCTAACACCGCAATACCGGGAAATCAATGCTATAGCTGAGACGTTGATCTCCTCTCGTCCCAACTGTGGCTTCTCGATGGACGCAGGCTGGACGTGGCCGCTCTTCGTGTCCGCTTTTGGATGCAGAGATCAAGCAGTGAAAGAAGACGCCATCCGAATCCTGGGACAATACCCCATTCGCAATGCCCTGCGTGATAGCCGGGTATTCCGCGCGATTGCACTCAAGAATTGTGAAGTAGAAGCCATGAACGCGATGGGAGGCACTGAAGATGAGCAGTGGCTACGGCTCAGAAGGAGAGAGCTCGTGTTTGAGGATCTCGGAATGAACATCATCTTCCGATATGCAGAGAAGAACCATGCGACTGGCGAATGGGATCTCATTGAGGATGTAGCGGCCTTTGGGGTAGACGAGAACGGACTGTTAGACTGGCACAGACAGCCTATTTCGGAATCCGCCTCGATTCTTTCAGGTGTTTGCTAGACGGTATTGTATATTGTAAAGGAAGGGGTGGTTATACATATAGACAAGCGCAGGAGTTTATTGGCGTTCGTGCTTTTAGGTAACGATGATGGCCAGCTTCTGGGCTCTTACGATTCTAGAGATAAATACGATAAGATTTGCGTTGTTATATAACATACTATCGAGAGAAGCGAGAAACTGAGCGTACTCTTGAGCATTCAGTGCAGATAGATAATGTTGACATTGGTATAGTCGTATTTGTGATACATAATGATATACGTGTTTAAAGGCTGTGAGTTCTTTAAACACCCTATCCTCGTCCACCTGCAAAGGTGAGTTAGATAGACTTCTAAACAGGTGGTGTTCAAATCCTGTAAGTGCTCGGTGTTTCTGAGATGCAGAGTCCCACTATGTCCAAAGTCTGGCATGTGAAGAGAGCAAAATGTTCCTACAAGCAAGCAAACCCAGATTCATAATATGAGTTCATCATGATAAACAATAACAAAAGAAGCTTTTGTTTAGTTTGATTTAAACTCGACTGTCAATATGAACAATAGCATCTACTGACATCTCTCTTCACTGCTTGAGTATAGGGTACCTCGGCTTACAAGCCGAGGTCGTCGGCCTCAGGCACGCGCCACCTCCACATTCTGGGCGCGGGAAGTGACGTGCCTCGGGGTTCGGCGGGCAGGAGCTGAAGTGAACTGCTGGCACCTCCCATCATCAAATCAATTGCTCAACTCCATCCCCAGATATCATCACATCCGTCATCATCATCGCCTTCGCCGTCGCCTGCGCTTCACTTTTCGAGACCGCGTCATGGCTGTCGACTAAAAGACTTCGCCAACTCGACGCTTATCCCGACCGATAGCACGCGCGCATCTCTCCTTGCAACTGTATCTCCTTGTACCAGTATCGCCGACATAATAAAGATAGGGAAATGGACCCCTCTTTGACGCGCGACGTGCCATCTTCGGCTTCTAATTCTACTTCGCTACCTTCTTCTTCTACGACTTCTAAACAATCACCGCGGCCATCGCTCGGTCGCATCCTTTCATTACCTCCGCAATGGCTCTCTATGTATGACGAGTTTATAACAAAGAACGCCGGCCAAGTGTCGCAGATCGAGAGCGCTCTACGGAGTTTGACATATATAATTCCAGGTAAACTGGGACAGAACTAGCGTTCGCTCATTACAAGGACTTCTTCTAATCAAATACCTAGGCCGATTCCGCGATGCCGAGATCGCATCAGAGTCGATCCACTCGGGCGTTCAACTCCTATCTCTATACCATGACTCTCTTCTTCAAAAGGCCATCGCGCGCTTACCGATGGCAAGTATGCCCTCGGCGCATGCTCGATATACCCGGCACTGGACCCAGCGAAGTGGCGCATACCGAAGGATAGCCATGTTCCTACAGATGATCATCTACACGGAGATGCTATGGGAGATGACAGCTAAGCGACGGGGCGGCGAAAAGTCGCGGTGGAAGGTAGTTGTCATTCTGGAAGCGCTTAAGGCCTTCTGTCGGCTTTTACTCCTGCGGATCACGAGATCGCGCCCGCTGGTCACGCCCGTCCTACCGGAACGGGAACCCATCCCCGAAGACGCGGCAGCTGCAGCTGCGGAGGAGGAAGAGATCGCATACCGCAGTGAGAGCGAGCTGATGGACGACGTTTCGGCAGCTGGCTCTGGGTCAGGATCGTCAGAGATGCTGAAACCAGCGCACGAGCGCGAGTGGTCTATGCCTCGGACGGGCATGAGTCTACCATCACTGCCGGATGGCGGAGACATCAGCTCGTATCTATTGGGGCGTGTATTGACGGCCGATGATATCAAACCAGCGACCAAGCTTCTCAATCAGCTCCAGGGCAGCGGCCAGGGGGCCGAGATACTGCAGATCCTGTCGCCGCTTGTCTACGCAGCGGCCATGGCTCACAACAACAGGCGAGGAGGTGACAAGAAGGCCTGGGCTCCCTGGTTGATCGGATTTGCCGTTGAGTATGCGGCCCGGCAGCTAAGGGACCGTGGTCTACGGACAACCTCCCTAGAGCGCGAAGAATGGAGCAAGCGTGGATGGGCGATGGGATGGTGGGCTATGAGGGGTGCTGCCTACGAGAACATCACCAAGGGAGTCGTGGGAGGAGTGACCAAGAGGATGCCGTCATTCATTGGGGGTATCCTGGAAGACTACGAGTACCTGTGGGAGAATTACTACTTTAGCACGAGTGCATAAGGTACTGCAGTAGACCGGTCGTCTCAAGTACATGAAAGAAGCTCTTTACGAACGCCGAGGCCTGTCGGGTTGACGATCTCGGCACGCAGAACACCCGGGACCTTTCCCAACAAACACGGTAGGGCATCTATCTCGATCGGCGCTTGGGAAGCAGGACGGCAAGCTATGCAAGCATTGATCTTAGGGTATTCTGGGCTCGACCCCGATTTGGAATTCAGCTCTCGCGCCGGTGTTGCAAGTTAGCTCGCCCGTGCGAAGATCGGTGGAGGGAGCCCTCCCTCTCCGATCAACTTCGGCGATCTAAGCAGAGAAGAGCAGCAGCAGGAAACAAAGATGTCTGGGCTTTTTGCAGTAGTGGCCTTTGGGTTAGGTTCCCAGCGGTTTGGGCGATGGCGATGAGGGTGTGTCAGATCGCACGGGTAGCACAGACGGCGGTTTTAGTCTCAGGGAAACGACACAACTGACTGCAGGTACATTTTTTACCATCTACGAGTATATTTTAATTCAAGAAAACGCAATATGTAATCATACTACGTACAGAGCAGCACAAGAAATGATAAACGCGCCTAAGATCGAGACTAGAGAGACAGTGACGTTAAGGGGGGCGTGCGTCGTTGCATTTGTGTTTGTGCTTTGCAGTGTGGCAGTGCTCGGCCGAGAACATTCATCAACCCCCGGTGCGATGATCCCTGTGGAGCTTTTTTACCTTTGGGACAAGGAGAAAAAGAGACCCCGAGCAGTCCGTTCGGATTTGCTCTGTTCTGCGTGCAGGACGGAGGTGCCGGGGTGTGGAGGAGGGGGCGGGACCCGGAGCCGGTTGTTTGGAGGCGGGTTTCAAGTTGAAGTTGGAGGAGTGAGCAGTGGGCTGTTGACTTGAGTCTATCAATGCACTTTTTGCAATGCATCTCATGAACCAAGAGGCACAGATTATACGGTGAGGAAATGCTGCAAAAGTCAACTTGCTTGTGGTGTTGTGTGTAACGCGGGACCTTGCAGTGTAATACATATTTGTCTATGCTATATAGAACTCGCATCCCTAAAGACAGGGTTCGGCGGCATATGCTCTTTTCGTATAGAAACGTTCTGTTCTTGAGCAAGGTTTAATCCCATTTACCAGCATGTCTGAGAAAATTTCCATCCCCTTTTCCTGATTTTATCTCCGAGCCGTAAGAAGCACATCTCAGCTAGCAAAAGGTAATGTACGTACCCGTGGGTGGTGAAACGATAAACGTTGTGATTTTGAGTTTTTCCCTCATCCCGAGCGGTTGGGAATTGGGCTGAACGGGAAAAGCGGGAGGACTACGGTAGTACAGTCAAAGTGACGATACACCCACCTACGCGTTTGTCCACAGAGTTTAACTGAGAAAAGTTTACGTAGGACAATAAATACTAAGATTTAAACATAGAAACACAAACCTCATGGCCATTGCAAAGGCTAAAGACGTTAGCTCTCGGGTAAGAAAGCGATATGCGATATGCTGGTACATATGATCTGCTATTAATACTGGAATACGAAAGGGCCCGCAAATGATAGATGTTGTGGATATGTGCGTAGATTAAACTCAATAATGAACAATAAACCCAGGTACGAGATTATGCAAATGGCTGCATAAGTCGATCAAATGTCTTTGCTAGTGCGAATCTTAATTAGCAATGATTTCACAAAAGTGACTTGTGGCTGGGCTCTTCTTGTGCAAATGGCCAAATGCCTTTTTGCTGAAATTAAAGCACAGACAAATGGGCTCGGCAACCATGCCTATATCAAAGTAGCGCGGTTGCTCGGTTCATGTGATGATGATATGTAACCTTTTGTCCCTGACTAGCACGGATATGGACAGACCGTCAAGGACCAGTCATGATGCACCTCGAAATGCGCCGCTTAACAATACCATGAGCGAGTGGGTAATGAGATGTTGACTAGCACTTTTGGTCGGGGCCAACAGAGCGTTGTCAGGCGGGATGCTACAGTATCATCGTTATCATCATCATCATCAGGGTTCCCGAGCTTGATTGTTGTGTCTTGTCTGTTGCTTTGCTGTGGACCGAAAGTAACGGCGTTGAAAGGGGGCGGGGACAATGGAGTCGTGATACGCGAAATGATGCAAGTAAGAGCTGTGTGCTTCTCGAACAACGAATGGCCCTCTACCTCCACTGATCCCCTAGGGACCCAAGTATAAGATTGACAGCGGAGGATTTCCTCTTCATGTCGTAATGAGTTTGGTACCGATGCTAATGCTCATACTAATGCCAATGCCAATGCTGAGGCTGATGGGTTGGGGTCATCGTCCTGACAAGAGTCAGGCAATTTCCACATATGCCGCGCCAGTAAAAGTTTACCCCTGTGCTGGGACGCATTAGCTAGTCAGTTACTTAATGCCCGGGGGGTTGGGTTGATTCAATTGCAGTACTTTCCAGTATGCCACTGGAGTTCGCCTCGCCTCGCTTCCCACGGATCGCGACGAAAAAGGGCGCAGAGGGCCTGTCGTTCGTTACGGGTGGAGAAGGGCCAAGACGGGTAGAGATAAATAAGCGATGACGATGATGACAGCGTCGATCCAGGGGCGCAAAGCTAGAGTATTCGACAGCAGATCCTACCACAACGGCTTTTTTTGCGTGCGGTTTTTTTCTTTCTTTCTTGTTGTGCTGTTGATTAGGAGCGAGGCCCGGGCTTATGGAAGAGGCGTCAAGGTGCGACGTAGAGTTGCAGACACGATAGTACGATGAACGAGCAGAGGCTAACTTGGTGACTTGCTTGACCCCAACCTCAGCCCCAGTCTTAGTTCGCTCCAGACCACCTAGCCCGCATCTGGGAGGTCCTGGTTGGAGTTGAGTTGAGTCGAGCTGAGTCGAGTCGAGCTGAGTTGAGCTGGATTGGCTTGCCATGAGTTGCCTAGGACCGGCAGATGTGATGTGATCCATGTTCGTCAACGGTCGTTTTGCTGCGAAGCAAAAGCAAACTCAAGCCGATGTCGACGTAATAATGCAACACAACAACCAACGCTTCATCCAAATGACCCTCTTCTAATGCGCTTCTTTTCTTCTTTCTCCGTCCCTACCCATGTAAGCGTTGGGTAGGGCCACAAACATCGCAACATTCGAGCCAAGGGTCTTGCTCCTTTTTATTCGGGGACTTCCCCTTAGTCCAGATACGTGCTGAGGCTGATTGGCGGGAAACCGTTTCGAAACGCTGGACGGGCGGCGTCGACGTTTTTTTGTGGCATTCCAGTAAACTCTGCCGCTTTGGTGCTTTGGGCTGGCCGTTTTGGATCGTGGTCCTGGGATCGTTGTTGGCTAAGCCCAATGCTCCCTGCTGATGTTTGCCGCGTGCGTTTCAGGTGAGCATTGCTGTTACAGAGTGTGTTCCAGCATCAAGTCCGATCAGATCAGATCAGCGTTCTGTTCAAGACTGCTGTAAGCACTTTTGGCATTGTGTGGCAAAGTAATTGTGCAGCCAAATACTATTCTGGTTATCCTGCTTATGGAGGGAAAACGTGGTGATCCCAAATCATCCAGGGCCATCAATCCGCCATGATAAGGCGGAACGTGCCACGGATCAGACTACCTTGATCGAGTCAAACCCCGGAGTAACCTGGAGGGATTGGGAAATAGACAGCCTAGGATCAGTAATCGGGTAGCTTGGGCCAGCGCCTTATTGTTCTGGTAATGGATTTTGTCTGCTGTGGATCAAATGCTCGTGTCATGGGAAATTCGCATTCTGAACAACTTCATTGCAGCCTTCAGTGACAGGACCGCACTGTCCCGAACACGATACCCATGTCTTTTTGCTCCATGTGTGCCTGCAGCCGAGCTGCTGCGCGGGACAGGGGCTCCAATGTGATTGCTTGATTAAGCCAAGAGACATTGCATCAAAAGAGACAACGCAAACTTGAACACAAAGGCTATCTTTAGAGTCAATATGTGGTGAAACAGAGGCCTTCTGTGCACACACACCATCAAGATTTGTTTCCGAGAAAAGGGCCAAGCAAAAGTAGCACACTTGCGCTTCTGCTATCTGGCTGTCACAAGTGAAGTGAGCTTTGATTGAACCTCTTTGACTCTCAGGGATCCGGCTCTGTAATCCTCCTTGAGCCCTGGTCTTGTGTTGGCTTGGCTTGGCTTGGCTAGGTCGGTTTCTGCTGCAGAGACCCCTGTCCTGGCTGTGTGTTAACTAACCCCTGGTGCCGCTCCAAGGTGGGAATTGGTCCAAACGAAGCAGGGATGTGCCTGTCGATTGGCATCAGCTCCCGCCTGTTGGTCGACGGCGCGAGAGGAGATCTTGTTGTCATGACGCTCTTGGGTGAGATCGTGATGAGACAGATGGAGAGTTCTGTATACTTAATAGATGATGGACGACTACTGGCGTTTATCGGAATAATTGAACCATTCAAGCCATGACAGCACCTTCTCTTTTAAATGCTAGGTAGAGCACTAATGCAGCGTTTCTTTAACGGCTTCATCCGTAGGTAGTTACAGTAAGAACTTGGGTAGGAGCTGTACACAGCAAAGTGAGGTCAGCAATGCGAGCTCACCACCTCAATTGGGCTCATCCAGTCAATTCCTTCCTGTGCGTCACGTCACCAGTCTCATCTCGTACCTGTCGATTTTTATCTCCTGTCCTGTTTTTGGGTTTTACATCAATCCCCCGGATCTTTCTCTCCTTCACCTTCACATTCACATTCACATTCTCACTCACGCAACCTCTTCTATGCGCACTCTTGCACAAGAGTCAAACCTTCTCTATTTTGGGTTTGCGAGTGGTGATTTGTTTCCCATACTCCCGTTTCCTCATTTCCACACGAGAAACCCTCACGGCTCGTCATTAATTAATTCTTGTGAAACTCTGGTCCAAAGACGGAAGGGAAGGGGCTTGAAAGAGGAATAGGTACAGGAACAGGACAGCCAGGACAGGCCCCCAAAAAAAGACCGCAACAGCAAGGTACCCGAACTAAAGTACCCAGCCATAAACCACCCGACCCAGTAGCGACCCAGTTTTGGTTGGCTCCAGTGTCTTTCCCGTCCCCTTCCTTCAATCCATCGCTCCTTTCTGGGTCCTCCCCAGTCCCAGTCCCAGTCCCGCGGGTGTGTTGTGACAGTGGTGCCAGACAGAACAGACCGAGCCAGAGCCAGCGCCAGCGCCCCAAGCACGGGAACCAGCACCTGCAGGTTCCCCCTCAGCGTCAATAGGCATCAATTGCAGCAGCATCACAGAGAGCAACAGCAGTGCCCGGGCCTTCCACTTGTTGCCTCCAGTCACTCGGTGTTCCCACCCCCCAAGACAACAGCAGCAACAGCAAAAAGAGACAAAACACCACAGGCGATCACTCATTGATTCGGAGAAATATCCTGGCCACACGCCCCTTTCCCTTCTGCCCCATTTCGTACCTTTCACATTGTCCCGTCCCGTCTTTCTTTCCCCCATTGCCATTGTGCCCCCATTGACATTTCTCTACCTTGAAGCAGGACCCAGCGCCAGCATCCAGGAACACTCCCAGCACCCCTAGTCTAGCTCCTTCCTTGTTCCTACTCCTCCGGCCTGCGCCTGCACCTGCACCTGCGCCTATTCCTACACTACCC